>BSBK01000978.1:0-207500 GCA_027943335.1 Chamaecyparis obtusa
ACATATATACATTTATATATATACATATATATATACATATCTATGTATATATATATATATACATATCTATGTATATATATATATATATATACATATATACATATCTATGTATATATATAGATACATAGATATGTATATATATATGTATATATACATAGATATGTATATATATATGTATATATATATATATATACATATCTAATATCTTTGTATATATATTTATATACATAGATATGTATTATATATATATATACATATATATATACATATCTATGTATATATATATATATACATATCTATGTATCTATATATATACATAGATATGTATATATGTATATATATATATATATACATAGATATGTATATATGTATATATACATTGATATGTATATATATATATATATATATATATATATATATACATAGATATGTATATATATATATATATACATAGATATGTATATATATATATATATACATAGATATGTATATATATATATATATATATATATATATATATATATATATATATATATATATATACATAGATATGTATATATATATATATATATATAGATAGATATGTATCTATATATATATATATATATATATATGTATATATATATATACATATATCTATATATATACATATATATATATCTGTATATATATATATACATATATATATATACATATATACATATACACATATATATATATATATATATATGTACATATATACATACACACACACAAATATATCTTTATGAGGGTAAATGCTAGAAGACTCGATATGTGGTAGGAAATATCCCATGAAAGGTGAGAAATTTCAGTCTATGAGTCATATGATAACTAATGAGAGATTGATAGGTCCAACATGAGTCCACACACTAGAAGATTCATTAAGAGGGACATGATCAGGTAGAGGTAGGAATATCCTGCCATCCATCCATCTCATTAGGGTGGGTCATAAAACTAATAAAAGGTAAAATAGCTATGTACTCAAGGGATGAAGATAATAGATCAAGTGGGGATGAATGCAGCCATAACTTGAATTAAAACTCACACTTGATATAATGTTTGAAATAAGAGCACAGTTTGTAAATGAATGAAATTGCAAACACACTCCAAATAAAACCTTATTTAATCAGACTTTTTTAAATAGCTCAAAAACTCTTGTAAATAATGAAATTGCACTCGTAGACTTAATTCACACATTTCTCAGACTGATTTCTAGTTTCATTCTTTCATCTAAAAGAATAAGAAAATGTTTTTGTTTCATGTCACTAGTGTGAGAGGAAGTAGAAGATTGCATTAAAAGGAAGAAATTTACTATTGTTTCAATTGTTATTACAATGAGGAATGTTCATAATATAGAGACCCACACTTAGCAAATGACTTAAAAAAAATTAATTTGCAAGCCAAAGTGTTTCCCTTTAATCAGAAACCAAGAATCAAAATGCCCATGGATATCAGACTAAGATCACATATCGTAAGGTGAACTATTTTCAATTCTAAAACTGCTTAAATAATATTATTGCATACTATCATCGAAATAACCAAACTATGTTATGTTTAATAATCCACACTAACAAAGGACATTGACTGAAAAATCTCAAATAAATAAAACTCATCCCACCACACCATAAAAGAAATCACCTGGTAATACGAGTAAGGGGTCCCTGCCTTCTCAATCGCCAAGCAATGCAACACACTAAGTTATGTTACTTCAAATTATGTATTTCACAACACATGGAGAGAATAATAATTAATTAAATAATGGTACCCTCTATATATCTTCTAAATCTTTTGATTACACACATATTTATACTCAAATACTATCACAGTTCAACCTTGGTTTGTTATGGCCATCAGTCAATATCTACCCATAATATATTTCATTAAAAGTTTGGCCACCGGCGAAAACCTGGTCACAACCAAATATAGTTTGGATTAAAATAATGATGTCCACTTCCATTGATATTATAACAAATACCTATCTTACAAAGAGAAAAAGAGCACTTAGAACAATTCTTACTTTGTCCTCACCTATCCATTGTTCATTTGCATAACAGATACAATGGTTTCCCATTTATTTCTTGAATTTGGAATAGTAAAAAGTTAAACACTTTATTAATTTTGATGCTCCTAACAATTTCAATTTATGCTATTTTATCAATGTCTAAAGTTCCTAATTCAAATGGTGATAGAAAGGTAAGCCAAGGATAATGAAAAGGAAAAAGAGACTACTAAAATAAAGGGCCCTTCTATCCCCCATCATTTCCTCCCCAACTTTAGGATTTCCATGTCCTCATGCAAAGAGAAGGATAAGGTGTCTGTCATAAAACCGATCTAGTTCCCCTAGTGTTTAGGACTTTTTAGCGACTTTTTATTGACTTGTGTTAACTTGGTCTAATTTTTGTTGACCCAAGTCGTATAGAATAAATCATTTAGACATAGTTATTATGATGTTTCTTTAAAACAAATTATGATTAAATAAATTGATGTAATGGAAATTGTTTTTATGAACTATGGAAATTGAAATGCATTATGAAATGTTGTTTAATGATGATTATTGATGAAATTAGAAATTTAAATATGTTATGTAAATGAGTTATACATTTTAATTAGATTTGGTTTTAATGGACTAACCTCCTAATGACCATTTGAGTGTTAGCATGGTTGACAAGAGATGAAGACAAAAATGTGATTTAGGTAGTTAAATTTATCTCTTCAACATGGGTGTGATCGAAATAATTGGTTGCAAGCACACACCACATAGTTAATTATTTTCATATTTAATGAGTTTTCTTTTATATCTCTATCTCTTAAAGTTGAATGTTTGAATCGATTAGATCGTCAGTTAAGATAATCTTATATAATTTAAGAGTAAAGAAATTTTTTTTATTTTTCCATTTAATATGTCAGGATTGATAATATAATGTAGCTAATTCCAAGTTACCTGTAGTCATTTAATTTTTAATTATAGTAAAAGAAATTTAAATTTAAATTTAAATTATCTCTATATTTACTTTGATCTTTATGTTCATTTGAAGAGATAATTTATAAATCTTATGAAGAAAATTTTAATGTCTATGTGTGGAAGTTAGAGATCAGTTAACTTATTGTTACCTTAGTCTTGCATGAAATTAGCTACACGAGATGTTTTAGATAGTGCTCAGTGCTTTGGAAAGGTAAGATCGATGGGAGAGTTTGGAGGCTCCCTTGTCATAACATGGAAGGAGACTTATGAAAGGACTTTGTGTTATGCCAGTGGGAAAAAAGAAGGAGACAATGATGAATGAAGCCAAAGAAATATGTACAAGTGGGAGAACTGTTAGAGTAGAGTTAGAATATATTGATATGAAAAGTGAATGACATACAGAAGAAAGATAGGGACTTGTAGGAAGGTTCAAACAAACGTGGTTATTTAGGGAAAAATATTTTTTAACTCCTCATGGCATGGGTGATTATGGGCATGAATTCTTGGTGGCAAGTAAAAAAAAGATATTTAAATCTATTAAGAAGTTAGGGATACGATGGTGGAAGAAGGATATACCTAAAAAATGGAGTATGAAAGGAGGAGAGAATTCATTTAAAAATGGGAGGTGAGAAAATTAGAAAGGAGGAACTGATAGGGAGATCTTCTTCAAACTAGCCCTACTTCCTTTAGGACTTACCTAGGCCTTTCCTTAATGTATCTTATGTTTCTTTAGACCCTTCTCACTAAGGGATTCTTCCTAATCTCCTCTACTCCTCAAGATATCACTACCAAGGTTTTCAACTCACTCTTGTTCACAATACCCTTCATATGAATTCGGCCAAGGAATTCATCCCCTCATCCAAATACTTGATTCCAAATGTTGAGAATGGGAGGAGAATCAATTTGTCTGAGTTTGACTCATTTATAGGTGTTCCACCATGTAGCATCTCCCTTCTACAAGTTTGCCTCCAAAACTTAGACCAAAAGACTACTAGGTCCTTGTAGGTCTTCCACTACACTTTTTAGGGCTTAACTTTCAAACATTCTACACAAGTGGCCAAAGTGATCATAGTTCTTGATACCCTTTTCAAAGTTACAATGGATTCATAACTCCTTAGTGGTACAAGAGCACCCTTCTAAGGTCTCCCACTATTCAATTTTGTTGTGATGAAACTTCTTAAGAGAAGTATGTAAGTAAATAAGAGGTTTAGCTCATGTTTGTGTGTCTAGGCCTAGGTGAGGTCCTAGTGGTTTAGCTGGTCTTCCTTCTTAATGGCACAATGATTCAGGGAAAGTTGTCATCCTAAGATCATTAACTAGCTATGTGATTAGAGGTCTTAGGTTGTGTTTTTGGTAGAGTTATGAAAATAAGAGTGCCTTGGAAAGACCTAGAAATGGTCTTGGTGATGTAAGAGAAAAAGTTGCTCAAGCAACCCAAAAGTTGCTAGCAACTTTTCAAAAATTGCTTAGAAACTTTTCTTTTGAAGGCTTTAACCTTGCTTAAGTGGCTAAGAAGCCCTAACATGACACACATACTGAGGAGAAGAGTATTTAAGACCTGTGGAACCCTAAATCAAGGGTTGGAAATGTTATTGTACGGCTATAGTATGGAAACAACACTCTGAACTAGGAATTGCAGTGATAGTCACTGTTATTTGCTATGTTTTGAAGTAAATAGAAGAGAGATTTTGGATTTGTTGCATGGATCATTGTTTTTAGTGTGTTTTCTTTCACGTGTGTGCATTAGATTAGATTCTTTCCAAGTTTTGTGTTCATTTTGTTCAGATCTTTCATTTTCCAGTGCTCTGCTAGTTTTGGAGAGTCATGTATATTTAGGGCTGTAACTCTAGATTCCACCATGGCCACACCATGGGACTTTGGGATTCTAAGAGTGCAAAACCCACATTGTATGAATATTCTTGCAGGGTCTTGGGAAGTATGTGCACCTAATTGGTTGACATTGCCCTAGGCGAGCTAAGGCTATGCCCGATTAGGAGCGGTCAGTAGTGCAAGAGCTCTAGCAGATAGTGGGAGGAGTTTCAAAGCCTACCCTTTGGAGGGAGTCAAGGGACATGGGAAAAGGAAATATGTTGTGAAGGAGAGACCCTGAGGAATCAAAGAAAGGTCTTGAAGAAAGTTGGACAGATTAGTGACTCTGTGAAGTCCTACAAACCCTTAAAACCCTCAATTGGTACAGGTGTTGTACGGCCTGATGGAGACCTGAGACCCCAAGAATCCTTGAGGATTGGACAAATGAATGAGGGTTACTTAAGAACCCTAGCCTTGGTTCTATGAGAATAAAGTGTCAAAAGCCTATTAACCTAGAGGGAGGGCTAATTAGGCCTCTTCCTTGTAGCCCTATTTTGGGAAGGAAGTGTCAGATCGATGGATGACCCAACCTTAATGATGCCTTGAAGTTGTGTCAAATGTCCCAAAAACACCTTGGAACTCACAAAATTCACTGTTAGAGCTTGGGAAGGATTTGGAAGCCTAAAAGACCCTTATGAGCCTATGTAAGGGATGGTTGCTAGAGATCAAAACTTGTAATGTTGGAAGATGAGATAGCTTAACTTGGTGGGTAGGTTATGGCAGGTCAGGGGATCCTTGGATGAGTAAGGAATCCTATAGACCATTAGAGGTGTCAGAAGAACACTTGGATCCTAGAGAGGATCAGGGGCATAGACTAGCTAGTCTATCCTAATATCCCCATCACTTAGGTGTCCAAGCCCCCCGTATATCCGTTTCCTATCTTTAAGCCTTATTTTTAGGCCTAATTAGGCCTCGATGGTTTTCAGTGAGGGTTTGATGGCTACACCTCTTTCCTAATTTTTCAAAGGCTCTCCTTCATAGGATGGAGTGTTTGATCATCAAGGAACACTTTCCTAAAGCTGGATTGACATTCTCAATCCCCGAACTCTGTCCCATTTGCTGGATCAACAAGCTACCTAACTGAGCTAGCTTTGGCTCTTCTAGGGCTTGCTCTTGAAAATATTCCCCTAGAAAACTAAACTCTAAAAATACATATTTACATAGCCTTTACAATTCCCTAACATATTCTAGGAGGTCGTCCAAAACCATCCATGGAAACCTATATTAGAGCCATTTTTCTCACCTCTACTCTGAACAATCCAACAAGCTGGTCACAGAGGAGGATTTAGTTTACAAGCTTAAAAGAAAACTATTAAACCAAAACAAAGCTCTAATATAATTATCAAAACATAGAGAATCAACTCATGCAATTATTTTTCTCGGGTCTAATCCATGATCAAGGATTATCGAGCTTTCTATTCAATCCAAAGTAGGTACAGTCACACCAGGTTATGAAAATATAAAAGTATTCACACAAAAAGAATGTCC
This sequence comes from Chamaecyparis obtusa, assembly GCA_027943335.1. NCBI lineage: Eukaryota > Viridiplantae > Streptophyta > Pinopsida > Cupressales > Cupressaceae > Chamaecyparis > Chamaecyparis obtusa. Next base: position 6,341 of record BSBK01000978.1, read on the forward strand.
AAACTTATGTCTTGATAGAAATAAGTCATATATAGGCTTAGTCAACTGATCTTGTTCGGTATCAACCCTATAACTAGCTCTATCTCTCAAATAGTCCTTAGACAATTTGTTGTCATGACAACTTTTACAATTTGTCTGACAAATTTTCTAAAGTTGTGCCATTAGGTCTAAAAAGACCCCCAAGACTCACCTAAAACTTTTAAGACCCTCTCTCAACCTTATTTCATTCATTTATCTCATTTTCATAGTAAAACCATGCCTTTGACTGGTTGATAACATCCAATGGCATACAAGCCATATCCCTTGGGTCAATACTAGTCCAATGAGACCATCACTAAGACATGAAACATCTTCCTAAGAATCTATTCGATATCAAACACACACTACACTAATAACACAAAACCAAAAGTCATTAAAGGATAGTGACTTGGCTAATGCAGAGGCATCTCCACTCTTGAAATTTATGAAAATGTTTCATAATATTGTAATTTTGAATTTTGTGGGACCATGTCAAGAATGGGTTAAAATCCCTAAAATTGCATTGTAATATGCTTCAATTAACATTGTAATTGATCAAGTTTGTGAATGTTGGGAAAATAGATTATTTTTAATAACTACCTTAGCATCTCTTAAAAAGAGAGAAAATGTAACCGAATTGACGGAGGAAGAGAGAGAGCACAAAAGAATAGAGAAAAGGATCAGCTCTTTGGCCTTCAGCTAGAGAGCCATGCTGTGATATGTAATTGTTTTATAAGTCTTTGATTTTGATTAAAGTGTGTTTCTATTCTCGTCATGTCTCTCTCTCCCTGATTATTGTTTTAGGTTACATTGTTATGGGTTTGTTTTTATCTATGGCTAGTCACTGTTAACAGTCCATCATAGTTCATTGAATTGGACTGTACCCTATCATTTATGGAATGTTAGCTATGCCATTGTTATCAAGTTCTGTTAGGGTTATTACTATTTTGGAATGTATCCAAGAAAGTTGACTATTCATTGCATGTAGTTTGAGAACGGTAATATCAGAAGGTGATATGTTGTTGACAATATTATTATTGGTTTATTTTCTTCTACAATGCGGTTTTGAGAGCTATGTTAGTGCAAGGAATCAGGTTTTTGAGTCTGTCATGTTTTGTTAAGTTTGGAAGTCACTATGTGTAGTTGGTAACCGAGTGCTGGTTAATGTTGCCAAGAAACCGTTATTCAAATCTTTGCAAGAAGGAAAGGTGACTCGATTTTTTTTAAATAAAAATAAGGTGGTGAGTAAGCAACTCGAGCTATGCCATGAGGAAAAGGTGGTGGTTTAGTAGGAATACATGAAGGATAGTAGCATGAGAACAGTGTATAGTAGCAGAGAACTGAGAGGGAGTTCACCAAGTCATTTGCATTGAAGTGACCGAATGATATTGTATATTATTGCCAAAGTGATAGTTTGAGACCTAAGTATTGTGGAACTCGGCATTTGTATTAGGAAGGTGGTGATGCTTGTAATTCAGGCATGTTCTGAATGTCATGCTCGAAGAAGACTGAGGGTGCCATGTGTGGACCGAGAGGTAGTGGAATGCCAACACAGTCTGTGTAAAAGTAGATAACATGCAACACTCTTCAATTATGGATGAGTTGATTCAAGATAGAGTGAGGAGGTAATGATTTGGGATTATCGGGTCATTGAAAAGATTGAAAGAATACAATTTGATGCCTAGGAAATAAGGAAGTAAACTTGCAGATGTAGAAACATTGTTTCAATGTTTGGGAATCTCACAAGGATTCTTGGAAGCTTATGAGGATTCTGAGCCTCTAATCAGTGTATGATGAAAGAAGAATAGCAAGATAAGTAGATTAAAGAATTTTATTGAAGAGTTTGCAAAGCAATTGAAATTTCTTTGCATCAGAATGGTATCAGAGCCAGTGAAAGATCTGGTATTTTTGTTGGTAGAGATATAACTGGTGGTATGTGGATCCATCATAGCTGCAATAAGGACGCAGTTGTGAGTGCGTATGTGAAGATCTCAAGCCGGGATCTTGATACTGTCTCCATCAAGTTGCAGCTAGGTAGAAGGTGCACGAGAGAAACCATTAAGAGAAGGGTGGGAAGCATCTTCCAGAATCTTGTATGGTTCAGATGGCAGTAGGGTGGTGGTATGAAGAAGCAGCATGAAGTGTGATGGCTAGCAGCCAGTCTTTACTCCATTGATGGGAGTCATTTGAAAAAGATAGAGTATGCAGCAGAAGCATGGACCCAGTGATGAAGACAAGGAAATGTTTGCAGAACTCTCCACTGCACATTTCCATGGGACATGAAAATCTTTTAAGCCTGGGAGTATGATGCAGAGGCATCTTCACTCTTGAAATTTATGAAAATGTTTCATAATATTATAATTTTGAATTTTGTGCGACCATGTCGAGAACGGGTTAAAATCCCTAAAATTGCATTGTAATATGCTTCAATTAACATTGTAATTGATCAAGTTTGTGATGTCAGGAAAATAGGTTAGTTTTAATAACTACCTTAGCATCTCTTAAAAAGAGAGAAAATGAAACTGAATTGAGGGAGGTAGAGAGAGAGAAAAGCTATGGACGAGAGCTTAGAGAGAGAGCACAAAAGAATAGAGAAAAGGGTCGGCTCTCTGGCCTTCAACTAGAGAGAAACCCTGTGATATGTAATTATTTTATAAGTCTTTGATTTTGATTAAAGTGTGTTTCTGTTCTTTTCATGTCTCTCTCTCCCTGATTAATGTTTTTGGTTACATTGTTATGGGTTTGTTTTTATCTATGGCTAGTCGCTGTCAACAGTTCATCATAGTTCATTGAATTGGACTGTACCCTATCATTTATGGAATGTTAGCTATGCTATTGTTATCAAGTTCTATTAGGGTTATTACTATTTTGGAATGTATCCAAGAAAGTTGACTATTCATTGCATGTAGTTTGAGAACGGTAATATCAGAAGGTGATATGTTGTTGACAATATTATTATTGGTTTACTTTCTTCTACAATGCAGTTTCAAGATCTATGTTAGTGCAAGGACTCAGGTTTTTGAGTCTGTCATGTTTTGTTAAGTTTGGAAGTCATTGTGTGTATTTGGTAACCGAGTGCTGGTTAATGTTGCCAAGAAACCGTTATTCAAATATTTGCAAGAAGGAAAGGTGACTCATTTTTTAAAAAATAAATAAGGTGGGGAGTAAGCAACTTGACCTATGCCATGAGGAAAAGGTGGTGGCTTATTAGCAATATGTGAAGGATAGTAGTATGAGAATAGCGTATAGTGATAGAAGAGAGCCAAGAGGGAGTTCACCGAGTCATTTGCATTGAAGTGACTGAATGATATTGTATATCATTGCCAAAGTGATAGTTTGAGACCTAAGTATTGTGGAACTCAAAATTTGTATTAGGAAGGTGGTGATGCTTGTAATTCGGGCACATTCTGAATGTCATGCTCGAAGAAGACCGAGGGTGCCATGTGTGGACCGAGAGGTAGTGGAACACCAACACAGTCCATGTAAAAGAAGATAACATGCAACATTCTTCAATTATGGATGAGTTGATTCAAGATAGAGTGAGGAGGTATTGATTTGGGATTATCAGGTCATTGAAAAGATTGAAAGATTTCAATTTGATGCCTAGGAAATAAGAAAGTAAACATGCAGATGTAGATACATTGTTTCAATGTTTGGGAATCTCACAAGGATTCTTGGAAGCTTACGAGGATTCTGAGCCTCTAATCAGTGTATGATGAAAGAAGAATAGCGAGATAAGTAGATTAAAGAATGTTATTGAAGAGTTTCCTCATGCAGGAGCATCCTGGGTGTAAGAGCAATCTTGCATCACCCAAAAAAAAAAAAAAAAAAATTGTTTTTATATTCAATAAGGTCTATTTTGTGCAGAGCTGCTATTTATGGAAAGTTACTATTTTTGGTAATTTTTGTATGTGCTCAGAATGATCTGATTTCTTTCTTGAAGGTTCACTTTGGTCATATAAGTCTGCCAGTAAAGTTTCATTTTCAGATCAAGTGTATATTGGAAGATATTGAAGATTTTTGGTATTGGCAGCAGGGTACAGAAACTTTGAACTCAGTTTTGAAGGCTTTAGAGGCCCCAGATGAGGTCAAAAATTTGGGTGACGAGCGCTTGCGCAAGTCAAGCCTGTAGAGCGCTTCGTGGCATTTCTGAAATGGGGTTATAATAGCTGATCGGGTCAACTGGTGATGACTTATGGTCTTCGGAAGTTGGGCCACCTGAAATGGCGAAAAATAATTTTCTTCAAAATTTATGTTCGGGTTTCAAAGGTTATCTTGAGCTGACTATGATGTAATAAAATGTAAAATAAAATAATTCTACATTTGGTCGGCCTTATTGGCTAAAATTCTGGAACCTTCCTACGCGGTGGAAAATTGCCTGTATAAGGAAGGCTGTATTATTGTCTTAGGTAGTTTAGAATAGTTCTAGGTAATAGTTCAAGGCTTTGTCCTATAGAATATTGTAAGGGAATGCCCATGTGGCTTTGTATATTGTAATTCTGAAAGTTTGTAATTCCACATTTGTGGAGATAATAAGAAGCCAATTTTCTATTCTTGCATATTATTGTTGTTGTTTCTCTATTTCTGTTATGTGCTTGGGGTATTAAGGGGAGCACCCTTCATCAAGTGGTATCAGAGCAGGGGTTCTTGAGTGTGTAAACAGATCACCGACTGTGAGGCAGTTTGCACCAGGACCGTGGTTAGGGTTTCAATGCGCATCGTGAAAATGCCTCCACGAAGAGAACGTGGCGGAAGACCTGGTGCTGTGACACCTGAGGTTAGAGAGCTGCAGAGACAAGTGTGAGCATTGCAAGAAGAGATTCGTAGAGGAATGAATTTTAATGCCAGAGACGAAAGCGAGGAAGAAGCCGAAGAAGAATATCAAGAAGGAGAAGCTGAAATTGTGAACCAGGAGGAAGAAAGACTTTTTCGGGTGATTTCCAAGATTGGGAAAAGACCTAAGATTGAGGTTCCTACATTTTCTGGAAATCTTAACCTAGAAGAATTGATCGACTGGATCAATGAATGCGAGGAATATTTTGAGTATGAAGATGTTGAAGATCCTGATAGGGTCAAATTTGCGAAGGCCAGATTGAAAGGTCATGCAAAGATCTGGTGGCAAGAAATTCAATTGGAGTGAAATAGAAGAGGGAAAGATAAAATCATAAGATGGGATCGGATGGTGGATAAATTGAAGCGATAGTTCATTCCTGTTGATTATGAGCTTGACCTACTAAAAAAAATGCAAAATTTGAAGCAAGCAGGAAGATCTGTTCAGGAGTATACAGAGGAGTTCTATCGACTCCTCATCAGAACAGGCCATGCAAAAGCTGATAAGGAGAAAGTTGCCTGATACCTTAATGGGTTAAGGCCAAGCATTCAGGAGGAGCTGAATCTGGTTTGAATGAACAGTATTGAAGAGGCATACCAGTTTTCCCTAAAAGTAGAGGAAAAGCTGAACAAGAAGTTTGAGAGCAGACAAAATGGAAGAGGTCGCGGTGGATGATCTGGTGGACGGTCATATGGTGGCCGAAATGAAGATCCGAAAAAGAAGGATGAGGCCAGTAGCAGTCAAAATCAGCGAGGAAATAATTCCAATCATTTCCAAGATTAGAATAATAGAGATCAGAGAGGAAGAGGAAGAGGACAAGGTTCTAGAAGAGGAGGCTTCCGTGGAACATGTTTTCACTGTGGAGAAGAAGGTCATAGGGAATTTGAATGTCCTCAGCACCAAGGTAGAATAGACAGGAGAAATGAAGGCCAGGCCAGAGTTGCACATGTAGATGAAGATGCCAGATCATCAAATTCTGAAGATGCTAAAAGAGGAGAAATGTTGATTAACAGAAGAGTCTTGTTGAGTGGTGAGAATGAACCTGAGCAAAGGAGGAGCCTGTTTCACACCAGGTGCAAGTGTGAAGGTAAATGTTGTGATGTGATCATTGATAGTGGAAGCACTGACAATTTAGTGTCAGAAGAGATGGTGACAAAGTTGAAGCTCAAGAAACAGAAACACCCACATCCATATTGGATTGCCTGGGTATAGGATGACCACAAGGTCATGGTCAATGAACAATGCCTGGTGAAGTTCAAGATTGGCGGATACCAAGATGAGGTATTGTATGATATTATATCTATGGATGCATGTCATATGTTGTTGGCTAGACCGTGGTAGTTTGACAGATGTGCTGTACATGATGGTCATGCGAATACCTATTCCTTGACAAAGGATGGAGTGTGACATAAGCTAAAACCATTGAAGGAGACTGAAGAAAAGGTATGTGGTAATGCAAGGATAACTTTTGTTGATGGAAGAAATTTCCTAGATGGTATGAGGCATGAGCATGTATTTTTTGCTTTAATTCCAAAAGCTGGTAAAGAGGAAGTAGAAGATGCTCCTGTAGAAGTTGTAGATTTGTTGAATGAGTTTCAGGATATTGTATCTGATAACGTGCCTGATGGATTACCACCAGTCAGGAAGATCAGTCATCAGATGGACTTGATCCCAGGAGTGAGTTTGCCGAATAAGGTAGCACACAGAATGACACCTGCAAAAAGTGAGGAGTTGAACAGACAAGTACATGAACTGTTACAGAAAGGATTGATCTGTGAGAGTCTGAGTCCCTGTGCTGTACCAGCGGTATTAGCACCAAAGAAGAATGGAGAAGGGAGGATGTGTACAGATTCTAGGGCAATAAACAAGATCACAATCAAGTACAGGTTTCCATTGCCATGAATGGATGATATTATGGACTATTTGAGTGGAGCTGTGTATTTCTCAAAGATAGATCTGAAGAGTGGATATCATCAGATTTGGATCAAAGAAGGAGATGAATGGAAGACTGCCTTCAAGACAAAGGAAGGACTATATGAGTGGTTAGTCATGCCTTTTGGGCTAACCAATGCACCGAGCACTTTCATGCGGCTCGTGAACGAGGTTCTAAAAGAATTTCTAGTTTCAGGAGAAGGTCTAAAAATGGACCCAGAGAAGGTACAGGCTATCCTTGAATGGCCTACTCCAAGGAGTGCTACTGAGGTAAGATCTTTTCATGGTCTAGCTAGCTTTTACAGAAATTTTATTAGAAATTTTAGCAGTATTTGTGGACCCTTGACTGAAACAATGAGAGGGGATAGAAAAGAGTTTAAATGAACTAATGGGGCAAAAAAAAGTTTTCAATTGTTGAAACAAAAAGTTACAGAACAACCAGTTTTAGCACTTCCAGATTTTAATAAGGTGTTTCAAGTAGATTGTGATGCTAGTGGTATTACAATAGGAGCTGTTATGAGCCAAGAAGGTAAACCTGTTGCTTATTTCAGTGAGAAATTAAATGATGCCAAGAGAAAATATTATGTTTATGATCAAGAATTTTATGCTATAGTTCAGTCATTGAAAAAGTGGAGGCACTATCTGCTTCCTAAGGAGTTTGTTTTGTATACTGATTATCAAGCTTTGAAATATTTGAATAGTCAAGGAAAATTGAATCAAAGGCATTTGAAATGGGTTGAGTTTTTGTAGAGTTATACATTTGTTTTGAAACATAGGAGTGGAAAGTCTAATAGGGTTACAGATGCTCTTAGCAGAAGGCAACTATTGCTGACAGAAATGCAGATTGAAGTGGTTGGGTTCAAGGAACTCAAGAATTTATATCTAGAGGATCCTGATTTTGGTGAAGCTTGGAAAGCTTGTACAGACCCTGTTACTCTAGACAGGATGAAATGGTTGGATTTCATCATCCAGGATGATATGCTATTCAGAGGGAGTTAGTTGTGCATTCCACGGAGTTCTATGAGGGAGAATCTCATCAAGGAGAAGCATAGCGGAGAATTGGCTGGACATTTTGGTCATGATAAAACCCTTGGTTTGGTTAGTGAGAATTATTATTGGCCACAGTTGCAGCAAGATGTGAAGAAGTTTGTATAGAGTTGCAGAGTATGTCAAATGGCGAAAGGAGTGAAGTAGAATACAGGGTTGTATCAGCCATTACCTATACCAGAGAAGCCTTGAGAGGATATCAGTATGGACTTTGTTCTTGGTTTACCGAGGACACAGCGGGGACATGATTCAATTTTTGTAGTAGTTGACAGATTTTCAAAGATGGCACATTTCATTCCATGCAAGAAGACTAATGATGCTATTCATGTAGCAGAATTGTTTTTTAGAGAAGTAGTGACTTCATGATTTGCCAAAGACCATAGTTTTAGATCGGGACACTAAGTTTGTTGGATATTTCTGGCAAACATTTTGGAAGAAGTTGAAGACAGATTTGAAGTTCAGTTCATCACATCATCCACAGACTGATGGACAGACAGAGGTGGTGAATAGGAGTTTGGGAAATCTACTGAGATGTTTGGTTGGGGATAAGCCAACAAGATGGGATTTGATTTTACCACAGGCAGAATTTGCATACAATAATTCTATCAATAGGAGCACTGGTAAATCACCATTCTAGATTATATATGGAAGTAGTCCAAGAAATGCATCTGAGTTGAGAAAGATAGATAAAGGAGAAATAAGTAGTGCTAAGGCTGAGGATTTTGCAAAACACTTGAAGAACATCCATGAGGAGGTGAGGAAGCATATTAACAAGATGAATGTGCAGTATAAGGCTAAGGAAGATGAGAAAAGGAGGCATAAGGAATTTTAGGTTAGCGATGAAGTCATGGTTCATTTGCGGAAGGAGCAGTTTCCAGTTGGTACATATAACAAGCTAAAAATGAAGAAGTTTGGACCATGTAAGATATTGAAGAAGCATGATTAAGGAAATGCATATGAGATAGAATTGCCTAGTGAGCTGAATATTTCACCAGTGTTTAACATTTCAGACTTGAGAGAGTATCACGAAGGAGGTGTTGAAGATGAGGTTGCAGCAGCACAGTGGAGTATTCCAGCAACCAGTTCAGATATCAAGGAGATTGATGATATACTGGACAATCGTGTTGGCAAAAGCACAAGGAACAAGACATATGAAGAGTATTTGGTCAAATGGAAAGGATGACCTATTGAAGATTCATCATGGCTAACAAAGGAGGAGGCTAACCATCTTGGTTTTCCTCTACACACCTGAGTCATGGCAGGGTCACTTCTCAAATTACCCCAGGTGTCTGATGCAGGAGCATCCTGGGTGTAAGAGCAATCTTGCATCACCCAAAAAAAAAGAAGAAAATTTCTATTTTTATATTCAATAAGGGCTATTTTGTGCAGAGCTGCTATTTATGGAAAGTCACTATTTTTGGTAATTTTGGTATGTGCTCAGAATGATCTGATTTCTTTCTTGAAGGTTCATTTTGGTCATATAAGTCTGCCAGTAAAGTTTCATTGCCAGATCAAGTGTATATTGGAAGATATTGAAGATTTTCGGTATTGGCAGCAGGGTACAGAAAGTTTGAACTTAGTTTTGAAGGCTTTAGAGGCCCTAGATGAGGTCAAAAATTTGGGTGATGGGCACTTGCATAGGTCAAGCCTGTAGAGCACTTTGTGGTGTTTCTGAAATGGGGTTATAATAGCTGATCGGGTCAACTGGTGATGACTTATGGTCTTCGAAAGTTGGGCCACCTGAAATGGCAAAAAATAATTTTCTTCAAAATTTCTGTTCGGGTTTCAAAGGTTATCTTGAGCCGACTATGATGTAATAAAATGTAAAATAAAATAATTCTAAGTTTGGTCAGCCTTATTGGCTAAAATTCTGGAACCTTCCCAGGTGGTGGAAAATTGCCTATATAAGGAAGGTTGTATTATTGTCTTAGGCAGTTCAGAATAGTTCTGGGTAGTAGATCTGGGTAATAGTTCAAGGCTTTGTCCTACAGAATATTGTAAGGGAATGCCCATGTGGCTTTGTATATTGTAATTCTGAAAGTTTGTAATTCCACATTTGTGGAGATAATAAGAAGCCAATTTTCTGTTCTTGCATATTATTGTTGTTGTTTCTCTATTTCTATTATGTGCTTGTGGTATTAAGGGGAGAACCCTTCATCATTTCCAGAGCAATTGAAATTTATCCCCATCATTGGCCAAGGTCACTACAAGACAAAACTAAGTGACTAGGAGCTAGGTTGGCCAAGAAACTAGGTGCTACTGCACCATACTCCCCTACAAAAAGAACCTAAGTCCCATTAGGAGTCAAGATTATCACATCAATACCTAACTTCTTGAAACTATTTTCTTCAATCCATTGAGCCTCTGATTTAGGTAGACTTCCACTTCACAAGGTGCTCCATGTAGACCCCATGCCTAGTTTGTTTCTTCACCCTTGAGTTGAGTATCCTCTCATCTTGAGGCTTCACTGGTATTGGTATTTTGAGGTCCTTAACATTAGCATGAACATCTTGACTATGGTCATCTTCCTTCATATCAGGTCCTTTGTATCTACCCAAGTCTTGAACATTGAAAATCAGAGAGATGGATAGTTCACTAAGAAGGCCTATCTTATATGTATTGGAGCCATATTTAGCTAGAAACTTACAAGGTCCAACTCTCCTCATTTGAAGCTTACTAGCTATACCCTTTTGAAGCCTTTCTTTGTTGAGATGTGCCATTACCCAATCTCCCACTTTAAACTGAATATCCTTCCTCCTTTCTTCAACTTTAGCTTTCACTTTTTGATTGGCTTCCACCAATGTCCTTCTAACCTATTCATGGACCTCTTGCATGGATTAGGAAAAGTCTTCAACATGTCCACTTACTCCCCCTTGATTTCCAAGTTCTCTAAGCTCACACACACCTCTTAGGTGCATGCCATACAATACTTCAAATGGGCTCTTTCTGGTAGACTTGTGTATGCTATCATTATAAGAAAATTCAGCTTGTGGAAACACTTGGTCCCACACTTGTCCATACTCCTTGGTAAGACATCTTAAGAGGTTCCCCAACACCCTATTAATCACCTCTATTTGGCCATCCATTTGAGGATGATAGGCTGACCAAAAAGAAAAGTTTGTTCCTAATCTTTTCCACAAAGTCTTCAAAAAATACCCCATGAATTTGACATCCCTATCTGATACTATGCTGATTTGTAGGCCATGAATACTTACCACCTCCTTAAAGAATAAATGTGCTATATGGTTTGTATCATGTGTGATCTTGCATGGTATAAAATGGCTCATTTTTATGAATCTATCTACCACCACATAGACAGTATCAAAACTAGTAGTAGTCTTAGGAAAACCAACTATAAATTCCATACTTAGACACTCCCATGGCCTCTTAGGGATTGGTAAAGGCTGATATAATATATTTCTCTACATACCTTCTCACACCTCTTGGCATCTTGGGCTGATAGTAGAACCTTTGCACTAGGTATAATGTCTTGTTCAAGACAAAGTGTCCACTAAGGCTTCCATTGCATTTTTCTTGTATAAAGTTCACTCTCATTGAACCTTTAGGTACACATAGCTGGTTACCCTTAAATTAAAAACCATTCTGCAATGTGTAGTTATAAAACTCTCTATGAAAGTGATTCTCAAAGTCTTCACATACCTTATAGGATTTGGAGAATTCTTCATCCTCCTTGTAAAGTTTTTTGAATCCTTCCACACTAGTGCTTTGAAGATGGATTTCTTGGATAGTCAGCAACCTCCAACTTAATGCATCAGTTACCTTTTTGTTAAGGCCATTTTTATACTTGATGGTAAAGGTATAGGCTTGGAGGAACTCCATCCACTTGATGTGCCTATAACTTAGAATATCCTGAGTGTTAATGTAGCTTAATGCTTGATTGTCTCTATAGACTACAAAATCCTTAGGTAGTAGGTAGTTCCTCCACTTCTTAAGTGCTTGAATCAATGCATAGAGCTCCAAATCATATGAGGAATACCTTGACTTAGTCTCATTCAATCTTTCACTAGAAAATGCAACCGGTCTCCCTTCTTGATTCAAGACTACTCCCACTACTATGTTTCTTGCATCACATTCAATAATAAACAACTTATCAAAGCTTGGCAATACCAAAATAGGCTGATTTTCTACTCTTTCCTTTAATTTCTCAAACCCTTCTTGAGATTCCTTAGTCCACACAAACTTGGTTTTAACTCCAACTTTGATAGTGTTTAACATAGGTGCACATATCTCACTAAATCCTCTTATGAACTTCCTATAAAACTAAGCTAATCCATGGAAGCTCCTCACTTCTATCCCTTTTTTAGGAGTGGGCCAACGTACTATGGCTTCCACTTTTCTTGGATCCATATTAAGGTCACCTTGAGACACCACAAAACCTAGGTACACCAGTTCTTGTTTAAGGAATTCACTTTTCTCTAGGTTGATGGCTATCTTCTCCTCATGTAATCTTCTTAGGAAAACCTCTAGGTGTTGCATGTGTTCCTTCTTGGTCTTGCTAAAAATAAGAATGTCATCTAGGTACACCACAACAAACTTACCAATATAGTCTTTTAGGACTTCATTCATTAGTCTCATAATTGTACTAGGTGCATTTGTGAGTCCAAAGGGCATGACTAACCATTCATAAAGACCCTCAGTAGTTTTGAAGGCTGACTTCCACTCATCTCATTCTTTCATCCTAATTTGGCGATACCCACTCTTAAGGTCAATTTTGGTAAAATATTGAGACCCCCCAAGAAAATCCATAAAGTCTTCTATTCTAGGGATAGGAAACCTATATCTAATGGTAATTTTATTGATTTACCTATAATTAGTACATAATCTCCACTTACCTCCCTTCTTTGGTGCCAAAACCACTGGGACAACATGTGCAATAATACTTTTCCTTATCAGCCCTTGATCAAGAAGCTCTTGAATCTTCCTTGCAATCTCTTTTTTCTAGTCTAGGATCACTTTATATGTTTCTTTTCTAGGAAAGGATGCTCGAATTACAAAGTCAATTTGATGATTGATTCCTCTTCTTTGATTTCTTGTAAGAACTCCTTCCCACTCATCAAGAGTACATTAGGATCAATTGAACTTGCAATTCCTTCCTCCATAAGTGACTGAATTTTATTTAAGTCACTCCATCTTTTTTGAAGTTATACACATTTCTCTTTCCATGGTAGACTGCATCCCAGTCATATTCCCATGGCCTTCCTAGTAGAAAATGGAAAGCATCCATTGGTAGGATGTCCCATAGCATCTTGTCTTGGTAGCCACCTATCATGAAGTCCATCCAGGCTTATTCATTCACTAAAACATTCTGCCCTTTATTTAACCAAGTCACCTTATAAGGATGAGTATGAGGTATCCTTTCAAACTTGAGCTTTTGGACTTCTTCCTCTAATATTATGTTATCATTTGACCCTGCATCAATGATAGCTTTACAAACTTTTCCAAGGATCTTACATTTGATCTTAAAAAGACTCCTCTTATGCTTAGGTTCTTCCTTGACAGGTTCCTTGAGTAGAACTCTCCTAAACATGAAATTCTCTCCATGTTCTGAATCCAAGTTCACTTCCAGTGACTTCACACTACTTAATTCCTCTTGGGCATATGCTATCTTCTTCTCTCCTTGAGAGCTAGAAGCCTTGTGAGGACACCTATAGGTAGGATGGCCTAGATGTCCACAATTATAACACTTCATGCTTGCAAATTGCTACCCTATGCTAAATTCACTTGTTCTTCCTCTGCCACCTTGGAATCCTCTATGTCTAGCATAATTCCCTCTTGCACTTGGTTCACTAATTTTTTCAACCAACTTGGACTCTCCCTGACTTCTAGGTTCATTACTCCTACCACCATAGCCACCTCTATGTCCTCTAGAGTCTTTCCCTCTTCCTCTACCTTTTGGGTTAGAGTCTTGTTTCTTCTTGTTCTTTTCTTCTACCTTTAGTGCTAATTGAAATCAATTGTAGATAGTAGTATGGGTCCAAAGACTAATCTCTTCTCGGATACTCCACCTTAATCCTCCCAATTATCTACAAACCCAAGTACTCTCCTCTTCTTGAACTTTGGACCTCAAACAGAGTTTTTGAAACTCCTTGGTGTAAGAAGCCACATCCATCTCTTTTTGTTTGAGATTTTTCCTCTTCTTGTGCATTTGGATCTCATGATCCTCTGGCAGATAATTCTCCTCAATGTTTGTGACCATAGCTCTCCAATTCGCAATGGGTATTTTCCCTTCTCTTTCCATCTCTTCTTGAAGGAACTTCCACCATGTTAAGGCTTTCCCCCTTAGCCTTGATTTGGTCACCTTCACTCTTTGTGGCTCTGAGACACCTTCACATTCAAAGTGATTCTCCATCCCTTCAATCCACTCCATCACTAGCTCTGAATCTATCTTTTTGGTGAGTATGGGTATCCCTTATAAAGCTTTACCTCCCAATGCCTTGATGGATTTTAGGGAAGGTTCTTCTTGCATAGGTGGATCTGGTTCAGGGATATAATGTTCATCAACTAATGCTTTACCTTTTTCATCTTCAACTACCATCTTCTATTGCATTCTACCAACGTTCATTGCCACTTCATCAAGCTTACCTTTCAAAGCTTCCACAATCTCCTCTAGGATCATGTTTCTTTCTTTTTTCTCAACCACTTCTCTAGTGAATTCCACATTGGTTACCATTGTGTTATCTCCAATGGATTCACTTCTTTCTAACATACACCATTCACTACCCAATCCTTTCAATGACTCAGATACCAATTTGATACGGAGATCTTCTTCAAACTAGACCTACTTCTTGTAGGACTTACCTAGGCCTTTCCTTGACCTATCTTAGGGTTCTTTAGACCCTTCTCACTAAGGGATTCTTCCTAATCTCCTCTAATCCTCAAGATATCACTACCAAGGTTTTCAACTCAATCTTGTTCACAATACCCTTCATATGAATCTAGCCAAAGAATTCATCCCATCATCCAAATACTTGATTCCAAGTGTTAAGCATGGGAGGAGACTCAATTTTTCTTAGTTTGACTCATTTAGAGGTGTTCCACCATGTAGCATCTCCCTTCTACAAGTCGATCTCCAAAACTTAGACCAAAAGGCTACTAGGTCCTTGTAGGTCTTCCAACACACTTTTTAGGGCTTAACTTTTAAAATTTCCACACAAGTGGCCAAAGTGACCATAATTCCTGATACCCTTTTTGAAGTTACAGTGGATTCAAAACTCCTTAGGTCTCCAAGCCCTTAGTACAACACTTTCCTATCTTTAAGCCTTGTTTTTAGGCATAAATAGGCTTCACTAGTTTTCAGTAAGGGTTTGATTGCAACACCTCTTTCCTAATTTTTCAAAGGCTCTACTTCATAGGATTGAGTCTTTGATCATCAAGGAACATTTTCCTAAAGTTGGATTGACATTCTCAATCCCCGAGCTCTCTCCCATTTGCTAGATCAACAACAAGATACCTAACCGAGCTAGCTTTGGCTTGCCTAAGGCTTGCTCTAATTATCAAAACATAGAGAATCTACTCGTAAAAATATTTTTCTCAATTCCAATCCATGATCAAGGATTACCAAGCTTTCTATTCAATCCAAAGTAGGTACAATAACACCAGGTTATGAAAATATGAAAGTACTCACACAAAAATAATGTCCAACCTTATGTCTTGATATAAATTAGCCATATATAGGCTTAGTCAACCGAGCTTGGTCAGTTTCAACCCTATAACTACCTTCGTCTCTTGGACAGGCCTTAGACAATTTGTTGTCATGACAACTTTGCAAAATGGAAAAGTTATCATGACAACTTTTACACTTTGTTTGACAACTTTTCTAAAGTTGTGCCATTAGGTCTAAAAAGAC
This sequence comes from Chamaecyparis obtusa, assembly GCA_027943335.1. Lineage (NCBI taxonomy): Eukaryota > Viridiplantae > Streptophyta > Pinopsida > Cupressales > Cupressaceae > Chamaecyparis > Chamaecyparis obtusa. The sequence goes on from BSBK01000978.1 coordinate 22,036, forward strand.
CCCCAAGACTCATCTAAGATTTCTAAGACCCTCTCTCAACCTTATTACACTCATTTATCTCATTTTCACAATCAAACCATGCCTTTCACTGATTGATAACATCCAATGGCATACAAGCCATATCCCTTGGGTCTATACTAGTCCAATGAGACCATCACTAAGACATGAAACATCTTCCTAAGAATCTATTGGATCTCAAACACACACTACAGTAAGAATACAAAACCAAAAGTCCTTAAAGGATAGTGACTTAGCCAAGGTCACTACAAGCCAAAACTAGGTGACTAGGAGCTAGGTCAGAGCTTATATGTATAATCGAGGATAATTAGAGGGATCATATTTATGTAAAGGAGAGGGAAATCAGAATATACACATAGGATAGAGGACTAGAAAAGGATAGTAAAGAGAAGGATACACATAGAATAGAGAAGGGACAAATTGAGGAAAAGTTACTTCTTGACCAAAACGTGAAAAGGAGAAAATAATCTTTCAACCACAATGGAGAAAAATGTGACTTCCTGAATAGAACATGATAGGAAGAAAAGAAACCCACAACAACATAAATTGCCTAGTATTTTTCTTGAGTGGTTATAAAAGTTTATAAATACTAGAAGAAAAGTAAAATTTTCATATGTGCCTTTACATAGTTTAAGAAAAGGATAAATTTTAAAATTCTTGTATAGTTTTGTGGATTTATTACTTTCTAAAGCATTTTACTTGATGATGTATCTTATTTAATGTTACACTATTTGATATACTCTCTTTGCGAAATATGTAGTTGAAAAACAAAAAGTTAAATTCTCATGTTTTAATTTGAATAATTTAAAACACCTTATTTTTTATTTGAGTATACAAGATCATTTGAGGAAATATTTGAAAAAATATCTAGGATTTTAATAGTGATCACTATAATACCCCAAAAATGGGCTATAGGTTCATTAACCTCTTACATCAATAATTCGATCGAAATCGACATCAAAGTCCTAACCTAAGTGCTCAGGATTAAATTGGGAAAAAACTGAAATCTAATTTTTCAAATTTTACTATGTTTTAGTAAACTACATTTTTGAGGGTCTTCGGTGCATTTCTAGGAAAAAATGGTGCAGTTGTCATTTTTGAAATTTGACTCTAGCTCTTTTGAATACCTTTCCAATGCATCAAATGGTTCACAAATAGGAGCTAGGACTAGAAAGTTATGCCTTCTGCAAGTAGACGTAATTTTTATATATAGTTTTTTTGATAATTTTTTATAGTTTGAATAGTTTATTTGTAATAAATATTATGATGGCTCTTAATTTCATTTCCAAGGGATTTTGATGACCCTTGGGATCCATCAAACTTGTATAAACTCAAATATTTGAATAGAATGGATCAGTTTTTGGTTTTCAATTTGGTTCTCATTTTTCGTATTGAATTCTACAATACTACTGGTATCACACCAAGTATTGTAATCTAGTTTCAGAAATCAGATCAGTGTTATCAAAGTAGGAGAACTCCTTTATGCCAATTTATACAAGGTCTTCCTAGCAAAGATTAGGATTGGATACACAAGATTAGTCAAAATACCCACCTTTGAGATGCACACGATCGAAGATGTCAGATGATGATGTTAAGAAGTTGGTTGAGGAAGCTTTAAATAAGAAATGAGAGGAGATGATGAGTCAATTTTCACACCTCCTAAAGAATCAAAAACCCTCTAAATTAGAAACAACATTTTTTGGAAATACCCCTTTCAAAGTGCAGGTCAATTTCGACATCCCGAATTTTGAATGAAAGGTCGATTCTGAAGCTATTGATAACTGGCTATAAAAGTTGAATAGATACTTTTCTGTAAATAATTTCTCAGATGCAGAAAAGATAACATTTTCTCTCCTCAAAGCTGAAACCCATGTGAAACTAGCATGGGAAACCAAAGTCACAAATAAAGAATGAGAATCATTTGCTGAAGATGGTTTTGAAATTTCTCTTGATAAGAAGCCCACATGGGGAAAATTTGTGGAATACATAAAAGAAGCTTATCTTCCTGAGGATGTATATGAACAAAAATACATAGAGTGACAGCTTCTTTGACAAAAAATGGATCAATCTATTCAAGATTACACCAATACATTCCATTCACTTTCAGTGAAACTCGGTATTGAGGATTCATAGAAGCATCAAATTTTGAAATATCGGAGTGGACTTCACAGGTATATTCAAATAGAGATGGAATTTTTGAATATTGAGACATTGGAAACTTCCTATAAATATGCTACAAAAATTGAAGATAAATTCAAGCAAAAAGGGAAGAGGGACTACTTTGCAAACAACAAGCCAAGGGTTGAAGGTGGCAATAAATTTGTAGGAAAACAAGTGACCAAGGAAACTCATTCAAATTCATCCAAGAACACATGGTGCTCTACTAAAAAGACACAAATAGACATAGGCATGTGGTGTGAGATACATAAGTCCCCAACCCATAACACAAAGGATTGTCGAAGTATTAAAAATTTGATGAAAAAGATACGAGGAGAGGAAGCTGAACCTGAATCGTCACCAGTAAATAATTTTGAGAAAGAGGAGAATGATTCCATCATAGAAGTTAACCCATATGTTGTAGTTGGAACTACTAAAGTATTGCCCTGTGAAGATGAAGAGAGACTTTTTCATTCACAGATGTGGGTTGATGGAAAGCCTCTACATTTTATTTTCGACAGTGGGAGTCGAAAGAATTTGATCTCTAGGGAGATAGTCAAAAGATTAAATCTGAAAGTGACAAGACACCCACAACCATACTCTATGGGATGGGTAAATGAGGGACAAGATATTCAAGTAAATCAACAATGTTGTTTTCCATATTCAATCAAGCCTTTCAAGGATGAAGTGATATGTGATGTAGCACCATTGGATGTATGTGATGTCTTGCTGGGGCAGCCATACATGTATTAGAGGCATGGGTTGTATGAGTCCAGGCCACATAGTGCTACAATCAAGCTTGGTGGGAAGAGGTATTGAATACTAGAGGTATGTTCTGTATACACCTAAAAATGGTCACCTAGACTATTAGCCCCTTTTGCTAAATCATCAATTGCTTATTCTTGATCAAATCCTAGTTCTATCATTTATTCGATTATTTTCTATGGGCTAACCATCTTATCCTAAGTCTTTATTTAATTAAAAGGAATATTTCCTCCCTTTTTATTAAATAAAAATCCCCCACTTTTCCTCTTATCCTAAGTTGCACAAATAAAGCATTATTCTTATTTTATAAAAAAGGGAAAAGCACTTTTTGTCTCATATGGACACAAAAGTCAACTCCTATTTTCTCATTGGAGGATATTTGTGCACATAGATTGCTCCTCTTTCAAACTCCACCATTGATTAAATATTTTGCCTCTTAATCTCCACGGTCCATTTCTCCTCATTTCCTATAAAAGAAGAGCTCTCTTCTTCATTCTAGACCCCCAACTTTTTATGCTAACTTTATGTTGCAGGATTTCTAGGTCACTTTGGAGCTTTTTGAAGATTTGGAGCATTCTTAGCATCTACATCTCATTCTTACATTCTACATCTCATTCTTGCATTCTTAGCTTAGCTTCATATTTATGCTTTCTTAGATTAGCTTCATTTCTATGCTCTAGATTAGCTCACATAGATTAATTAGCTTGGGTTGTAACACTTGCATATTTCCTTTCATAGCTTAGCTTGCATTTCTATTTCTAGTATAGTTGCATTCCATTTTCATTCTTGATTCTTGAGGATATTGGCATTCTTGCCCTTTTCTTCATTGAATCTCCCATTGCATGGTTTACTAGCAAGGTTATTGGCTTAATAGCTCTAGCTGAGAGCATTCTTAAAACCCTTGCACTCCATACCTAGGGAGCTATGGATCGATTTTTGAGACCTCATTCTTGAGTGTTCTTGAATGTAATGATTCATAGAAGTGTGACACATTTATAGCACACATGTCCAACACAAACTACTTCTTTCATTAGTGCTAAACAATTTAAATGCTTGATTGCTCAAATTGGAGCTTTTGTTCTATTATGATTCACCCTAAACAGACAAAGTCAGATGTTCTTAATACACATGCTAAGGTAATAGAAAATCAACAAAATCAGATGGATAAAATTTTGAAAGAATATCATAGTGTGTTTAAACCACTAGTGGGAGTTCCAACACACTATCAAGTGAAGCACTCTATGGATTTAATCCCAAGCACACCGCTACCAGATGAGCCAATATATAGGAGGTTAGTTTTGGAAAATGATGAGATTAAGAGACAAATTTAGGAGTTGATTCAAAAAGGACACATTTGTCCAAGTGCTTCACCTTGTGGAAGTCCAATTGTCCTTGCTAAAAAGAAAGATGGGACATGGAGGCTTTGCATTGATTATAGAGCATTAAAAAAAATCTCTATTAAAAATAGATATCCAATCCCTTGAATTGATGATTTGCTGGACCAAATTAGGGGGGCTAATTTCTTTACAAAAATTGACTTGAAGTTTGGATACAACCAAGTACCAATTGATCCAGTAGATGTCTGGAAGATTGCATTTAAATCTAAGGAAGGTTTGTTTGAATGGTTGGTCATGCCTTTTGGCCTAAAAAATGCCCCAGCCACATTTATGAGATTGATGAATGATGTGCTTAGAGCATTCATTGATTCTTTTTTGGTTGTTTATTTGGATGACATACTCATCTTTAGCAGAACTTGGTCTGAGCATTTGCAGCATGTTGAACAAGTTCTTACAACTTTGCAAACACACAAACTTTATGCCAACATTGAAAAGTGCTCTTTTGTTATGCAGAGTATTCAATACTTAGGGTATATCATTGATACTAAGGGTGTTCATGTTGATTCAACAAAGATTCAAATAATCCAAGATTGGCTATCCCCTAAAAATTTCATAGTGTTTTACATCTTCTTGGGCTCAGCCAACTTCTATCACAGATTTGTGTTTGGTTTCTCACACATATCATGGCCTCTTAATCAATCACTAAGGGCTGGAGCATAAGAAAAATTTCAATGGACAGAGGCAAAGCAACAAGAATTTGAGGAGTTAAAGAAAAGACTATGTTCAACATGAGTATTGGTCCTTCCAGATGTACACCAAACATTTGAGATAGAGACATATGCATCTGATTATGCTCTTGGTGCGGTACTCATGCAACATGGGCATCCTATTTCCTATCATAGTGAAACTTTTTCTGATACACTATGTAGGTACCCCACCTATGATAAGGAGTTGTATGCCATTGTTCAGGCCTGCAAACAATGTAAACACTATATACTAGGAAAGGAAACTATTATACATACAGACTATAAACCACTTCAATTCTTACAAACACAAGGGAAGTTGTAGAATGATAGAAATCAATGGTGGTTAGCCTACCTACAACAATTTCACCTCTGTTAGGTCAATTTTCTATCATTGAAAAATCCTTTGTAATTGGCCTATTCCCTGCAATGTTTTTGTTTTGCTGTCCTGCTATGCCTGCAATCTCAGTCTTGACTTGCGATGAAAATCTTTAGTGTTTCATGGTATGCGTGTCCTGCCCGTGGTAGTTTATGTTGTCATTTGGCCCTAGTTCAAACTGCATCTCCTAATCTACAAAACCAAGAAAGATTTTCGAATCCTTGGGTCCGTGGGAAGCGTTTTAAATTTCTAACACAGAGTTGAAAACATACTGTGTTTTCAAAAATCCACATTGTTTTCAACCTTTTTGGCCTGCATAAAAGCCCGTGTTATTTTCGGCTTCTTTGTTTGCCTTTGTGTCATGTTGAAAACTTTGTGTATTTTTTATCTTTCACAGAAAACACTGTGTGTTTTCGACCTTGCCTGTCTTCTTTTATGTCGGCTCTCCTTGTTCTTTGTCTTAACCACGCAATTGCGACCATGTGGGGCCAGAGGGAGCAGATCAACGGTTAGCGTTTGATTGCAAGGAATATTCCTTACCCATGTGATCATGCACCTTCCGTTGATCTTATCTATTTAAATGTTGCTTCCATTTGGTGGGCCCGGATTTTTAAAGGCTTCTTCCCTATTGGCTGTCGCATGGCCGCATGTCAGACTTTTTTGACCTGCGATCATGCGACCGCTTGCCAACTGTCTGTGTGGGTCCCAGTTCGGTAAGGCTACTTGGTGGTTTACTTGTTTAAGTGTGCAAGTCTGATGTGCGGTGGGACCTAGTTTCCAGATTGACCAAAGGGTCCTGACATGTTAGAAGATCAACGGTTGTCGTTAAAGCGTGAGGGATGCATCAAGGCTATGAGCTTTCAAAACAACCGTCTGATCCCCTAAAGGGTGAGGCTTGTGCCCAATTGGTCCATGTGGCGGTGACTTGTTAAGGGGTCCCAATATCAGAGATCAAAGATCTACGATTGGCGTATGATCGCATAGAATATTCCTTACCCATGCAATCATGCGCCCACCATCCGATGTGGATAGCGGGTGGTCGCAGTGTGGTCTAGTTGCAGTTTCATGTCGTAGAGTGCAGTGATGTGGCAACTTCCTATTAGCTTTCGTATGATCGCATAGCCTAGCTTTTGGCTATGAAATCATGTGACTAGATGACACATGTCCATGGTCTAGTTGCGGCGAGTGGTGGTGTTAACCGGTGGTGGTTAATGTAAGCGAGTTGTCGCATGTTTGCATAGCCCACTTTCGGGCTATCTGATCATGCGACAAGGCACCACATGTCCATGGTGGTTGCGGTAACATCTCGGTTGGTAGGTGGTGTCGTGGTAGTTTCTGATTGGTCTGTGCTGGCAGGGTGGTTATAGCAAGTGGTGGTGTGACATGTGGCATCAGGTGGGCCCAGGTGGGGTCTTGGTTTTGGCGATCCAGACAAAAAAGAGTTGGCGGTGCCGATAAAGTGTTGTCTTGTCGTGTATTCATGAGATGGTTTGGTAGTTCCCCATTTCATTTGGCAACTTGGTGAATGGTGGTCACGGGATCACTAGATTCTTTAGCGGAGGTAGGAAGTATTCAATGAACTCGCAGAAGTTGTTTGGTCACCAGTTTGCCAAATATGTGGGGTCCGTATTTGCAATGACTCAGCAAAGTGGGGCTACGTTCGGTGGTGAATGCTAATAGTTAGTCACATGTTCGCATAGCCTTTTTCAAGGCTATGTGATCATGTGACTGATGTTTGCGTGAGGACTTAGCAGTGGTGGTTGCAGCAGGATTGAGATCTGCAGGTTGTCGCATGTTCACATAGCCCATTCCTGGGCTACGTGATCATGTGACTAACCATCCGTTTGTCACGGTTGTGGGATTGTGATGGTGAAGTGGCCGAGGGCTTTGCAGAGACCGATTGACTGTGGTTAGGAGACTATGGTCGCATGATCGCAAGGGCCATTTCCACGGCTTGCGATCATGTGACCAAGCATTTATTGAGGCCTGATTCTTGTGGCGGTTAGTGATATGACAGCATGGTTGTGTGACTGAGGGCAAATGGTTAAAAGGTTTATTTCCTACCAAATACATGATAACCGTTGCATTTTCAAGTTTTCTTTTTTGTGAATTTTCAGCGATAGGGGGTACCTTTGTTTGCGGAATTGAATGCCAGATTTGACCCTGTTTGGTGGAAGTGATTTGCAGTGTGGTCCAGGGTGCCTGGTGGTTATTTGCAAAGGTATTTTTACCGTGAGGAATGATTGCACTCTTGGCTTGAGAGGTGTTTATAGGTGGCCGATTTGACTGATTTTTATGGCAGCTCCTAGTTCTCTTTCCTGGCTTGTGTATTTTCATGATTGTAGATCTGTTTGAGTTTTTTTCTTTCTCTGGACTGCTTGGTTTCCTTCCTTTGTAATAAATTCTATTGTAAATTTTGGCATGTCAGGTGGTTGAGACCCTTGCCCTAGCTATCCGTAGCTTGTTGCATTCTCTCTGAGAATTCCAAGGGAGCTAGTGGTATAAGTTGCTTTTTTTTTAATTTTGAGGGGGTTCCAAAACATTGTTGTTTTTTGGTCCCCATTTTTTGACTGTATTATACTAATAGAGGTCTGGTTTTGTGATTTTCTCTGGTCTTGGTGTTATTCTAATTGTATGTTGATTCTGGATTTGTTAATAAAAACACCATTGAATCCCAATCTTGCATCTTGTGTATGTCTTCTTGCTTGCCTCTGAGCTCATATATGTTAATGTCACAAAGTGTGTTAATGTATGGTAAACAAAGAGTATTTTGAATTCATCTTTGAGTTTCTAACAAAGTTAGGATTAAACCCTTTTTGGTGAATTCAGTGAGTTTACAGCCAAGTATAGAATTTGATGTCCTTGTGCTTGAGGGAAAGGGGTAATAGGAAAAGTACTTACTCTGGTTTCCATTATGTTTGAATTGAAGTATTCAGTTGAGCTATATAGTTAGGTGACTCTGAGCCCTAGGATAAGGCACTGGTCTTTTCTCTTGAAGTTTCATGGTTGACAACCACACAAACACAAACATCATTTGATAAATCTTTAACATTCTTGTATTGAATGTAGTGGAATATTGTTTTAGACTCCTTTTGAGAAGTGAGTCAAGGTACACCCACCTGAGCATTGAAGCTCAAAGAGTAAAAGGATCTTTGATCCTTGTCAGTTGGCCCTCTTCCTTGTGGACTTTGGAGTGGTGATAGAGTCAAGAGTTGTATTTGAATTATCCATCAAAGTGTAAATCTACAAGTTGAAGATCAAAGGGAATAATCCACAACCAACAAAATGGTGACTCTGTTGGGGAGAATCTAAAGAGAAAGGTTATTTTTTGTTCTTGTTTTCCTGTGTGTTTTGAAGATTTCCCATCTAGGTGGGTGGCGGCTCAAAGGTCTGAACCAGTGCAACATATTAAAGAAGCATGGATAAGAGAAGAAATACTAGGTCATATGTTAGAAAGAATCTGGAGGTCACTCTGGAGAAATTACCTAGACAGGAAAACAAGAGCTGGATTAGGAGGAATGGTGAGCCTACCAGTGCTCCCTGAGAGAAAAGAGAAATGCAAGAGCTAGAAGACCACATGTATCCTCAAGTGAGGATGGTTCATAGAATAGAGTTTCTAGATAAGAAGGTGGTCACTCTAAAGAGAGATTTCATGATACCCTTGAGGCTGCATTTCAGGATAAAGGTCCTTTGCCTGCAGGTCAAAATGAAGAAAACAAAGATGTGGGTTTGGAGGTTGACTTGGATCTTGATGAAGATCAATTCAGAGGAGAACCCATGAGACATAGGTAGGTTCATTTCCCATATCAAAAACTTCCTGATGTGGATGTGTCATCTAGTTCTGATCACATTATGGTAGACCCTGATGACTTGGATGCACTGAGGTTGCAGTTGGTAGAGCAATATGCTATACATAAAAGGTTACAAGAGGAGAGAGAGGCTAAAAAGGTAAATGCTTTGATAGAGAGGTAGTCTCTTATTAGAAATATAAATGAAATGAAGGAGAGAAACAAAATGCTTGCTTCTCCTCCTAAAACACTGCAGCATGATGTTTTTGGTGATCTTGATGCCTTGAGGAGTGAACAAGAATGCTTATTGTAGGATCATGAATTTGATAATGAGGGCCCTTGTGGTTAGACAAGTGCAAAGTTATGTCCCTTTGCCTAAAGATAAGGATGGGCATAGGATTACCAGACCTGCTATTATCATAAATGAGAAAGGAAAGCAGAAGATGGTGGGTGACCAAGCAAGCAAACCAGTGACAATACCAGGGATCCCACCACCTGATTCAAATAAGGACACTGAAATGGAGAGAAGGAGAAAAGAAGATGGGGACCTTGCCAGAGAACTAGAGAGAGCTGAGGTTAATGCTGCCATTGTAGAAAAGAAAAGGAAGATCCAATTTTTGTGGGCTTCTTTTGCTAATGCTCTTGGCCCATCTGCTACTGAACTAGGTATGCCATCTATGACTACTGCTATTCCACTTAGTAATGCTACTAGTTTTTTTCCTTCTTCATCTGCTAGGATAGGTGCAGATCCTAGGCAGCAGTCAAATGCACAGATAAATGTAGATGCTAATGTTGATCCTAGGGTTAACACTAGTTTGAGCTTTCAAAGAAGACCTATGCAATTAGAAGGCTATAGGCAAATAAGTTTTGATGGAATTCGTGGCTGTCCAAATGCTTTTCCAAGTGATATTAGAGATAAGGTACCTAAGTTTTCTGGTAATAATGCTATTAGTTGTGAAGAGAATCTTAGGTTATTTGTTGATATGCTTAATGATTATGAGGTAGAGCATGAGGATGTTGTCATGAAATTTTTTGTTCAATCTCTAATGGAGGATGCTAGAGATTGGTTTAAGAGGCTTCCTGATAGATGTATTGATACTTGGGACTCTTTTGAGAAATGTTTCAAAGAGCAGTATGGTGATAGGCCTAATGCTAGCTTCATGTTGAATGAATTCAATACCATAAGGAAAAATTAGAATGAGTCTGCAACTGAGTTCAACATGAGATTTCAGAAAGGTATGCATAAGTTGTTCCAAGTCATGCGGTTGGATGAGAATGTCTATCTGACTACATACTTCAATGCATTTGATGGGAAGATGGGATATTTATTAAGGGATAAAGAACCAAGAACTCTTAGGGATGCTTTTAGGATTGTTGTCAATATTGAGAACAACATGAAGATATCAGGAAAGTTGGGTGGAAAGAGAGATGACCCAAAGTTGTTTGGGGACAGGAAATATAAAAAAGAAAATGATAAGAATGTTGGATCTAGGAGGAAAGAAGAAGATAAGTTTGATAAGGTGCTTAATGCATTGAAGGATTTCAAGGCACCTGCAAATAGGAATATCAGTGCTCCTACCAATGAGAGGCCTCAGTTCAACAAGAATTTCAGTAAGCAGAATAGACTACAAAACTACCCCTACAACACCCAATGGAAGGATGGCAAGCCTATTGTCCCTACTGCAAGAGGAAACAATGACAGAGGTGTCCCTGAACCTCTACATAAAGCTTCAATAAATGTCATGGAAAATGTACCATGGTGTGTTGCATGCCAGTCCCCTCATTCTATAGAGCATTGTGTGGTTGCACAATCTATGGTTGCAAATCAAGATTGTGGTGGTGAGGAGATAGAACAAGAAGAAGAACAAGATGATGTTGGATGCAACATGGCTTCTTCATATCTAGGATATGAAGATGATTTTGATTTTGATGAAGAGGTAGATGTGAATGTGAAGAGACATAATCGGGCCCTTTTTCATCAAGAGGTTTTTTCTAATGGTGAATGTGTTGATCAGAAAACATGTAACATGAACTCTTCTCCTAAGCCAATAAATTTGAGAATACCTTCTAGAGAAGATATGGAGAGGATTACTGCAAAAATGATTGCCCAGGTGTAAAATAGAGGCATGGTGGCAAGGAATACAAATGAGAAAGATGTAGGAATGTTTATAAAGAGTACCAGCTCCAGAGAATCTAATGAGAACAAATCAAAGGTTGATCACATGGTGAAATTAAAGAATGTAAAAGGTAAGCATTGTGAGCCTAAGGGAGTTGGAATTGAAAAGATCTCTTGTGAGATTGAGAAGCCAGTTAACACAATGGCTAAGATTGAAAAAATGAAGGTGGTCAATACACTTAATATGTCAGACAAGAAAAAGGATGTTAAGGCAATGCAGATTGAGATTCCTGCCTCTACCCCTGTTGACATGTTATCTGTATTGTCACAAATTACAGCTAAGGTGCCATTGTCAGAATTGTTGAGGATCCCTAAACATAAAGATAAGGATATTGCATGGGTTTTTAATACTCACAAAAGTGATACTTCATGCGATGGATCTCAGGATAAAGCTTTGAAGGATGTTGCTACTCAGGGAATTGTGTCTCAATTTCCTCCAATATATTTGGACAGTTCTGTCAATGCCAGCCTTGAAATTATTGACCCATTCTTCTTAAGTGTTCTTGTGAATGGGATGAAGTTAAGAAATTGTATGATTGATAGTGGTGCCTCTAATACTGTCATGCCCTTCAAAATCATGGAGAGGTTGGGCCTTAAAGTTGATACAGTATAGGGCAAATGTTGTGTAATGGATCAAAGGGAGCTACCAGTCATAGGAACTATTAATGCAATGCCATATAGGTTGGCAACATATCCAGAGAAAGTGTTAACAATGAGTGTTTTAGTGGTGGATATCCCTCCTCATTATGGGATGTTGCTATCTAGAAGGTGGAGTGCTGCCATGGGTGGAAGTTTATAGTGTGATTTGTCCTATGCAACTTTCAAGATTGATGAGCAGTTTGTCAAGATTGAATGAGAGCCAAGAGTATGCCACATGATTGAGAGAAACATAGATAATGAAACTACATGTTTTGTGGATACTGATGTAAATGCTTTTAGGGTAGAGATCCCTGTATTTGAAAATGAGCTTGTTTTTTCACCTATTTCTACTGAGGTAGGTGTTGACTCTATGGAGGGTGATTTGTGGGTCATGTACTTTGATGGTGCAAACTGCAAAGATGGTGTAGGAGCAGGTATTTTGCTTATTTCTCTTGATGGAAGCACCTACAAGTTCTCTTTCACATTGAACTTCTTTTGGACCATCAATATAGCAGAATATGAGGTTTTATTGTTAGGACTGAGGTTGGCACAAAAGCATGGTATAAAATGCATAAGTGTTGTTGGTGATTCTGAGTTGGTGGTGTCCCAAGTCAGGTCAGTGTATGCTTCCAAGAATAGAAGGTTGAAACAATATAGGAATGCAGTGTGGGATTTGATTGAGCAGTTTGATGCCTTCAATATTGAGTGGAGGGATAGGAGTAACAACAAGATGGCTGACTTGTTGGCCACTATTGCAACCAATCCTAATGATGTTACATTCTCTGGTATTTCTAAAGTTGAAATTCAGGCTAGGCCTAGTATACCAGACAATATTGAGAATTGGCAAGTTTTTGATGATGATAATGATATTTTGAAGTTTATGGAATGCAAGGACTAGTATCATGGTCAGGAACTTGACTGTTCAGCCTTGGTTGAGTCAATAGAAGGAAGGGAGGTTGTCTTAGGCAATGAGATCATTTAGCTTAGAACTAACAAGGTGCCCAAGGGGCTTGTTGTTTTGGAGCCTATTTTTGACAACCAAGATAGAGTTCAAAAGAATATCAAAGGAGAAGATCATGCTGATCTTGAGGAGATAAATCTTGGATCACATGAGGTACCTAAGAAAGTGTACATTGGTAGAGATATATCTCAAAAGGTAAGGAGACCTTTGATTGAATTATTGAAAAAATTTAGGCATGTTTTTGCATGGTCATATGATGACCTAAAGGTTTATAGAGAGGATTTATTTCAGCATGTTATTCCATTGAGAGAAGATGCTAAACCTTTCCGGCAAAAGTAAAGGCCTATTAATCCTACTTTGGCACCCAAGATGCAAGAAGAGTTAATGAAGTTGAGAGATGCTGGCATTATCAAGCCTATAAGGCATTCTTCTTGGGTGTCAAATCTTGTTCCTGTAAGAAAAAAGAACGGTGACATTAGGCTGTGTGTGGACTGCAGAAATTTGAACATCAGTTCACTGAAAGATAATTATTGTTTGCCCAATATGGAGGCTATGTTGAAGAGAGTAACCAAATCAGAATTGATGTGAATGATGGATGGTTTCTCTAGCTACAATCAGGTCATTGTTAAGGAATTAGAACAATTGAAGATAGCCTTTACAACACCTTGGGGAACATATGTTTATGTGAGAATGCCTTTTGGTCTCACAAATGCTGGTGCTACTTTTCAAAGGGAAATGGATGTTGCCTTTTCAAATTTCATTAATGATTTCCTTGTTGTGTATCAGGATGATCTAACTGCCTATTCCAAGAAGGAAGAGGACCGTTGTGCTCATTTAGAGAAAATATTTGTGAGGGCCTTGGAATTTGGCATTTCATTAAACCCAAGGAAATGTTCTTTTGGTGTCACAGAGGGTAAGTTGCTTGGCCACTTAGTTGGGAAGCAAGGAGTGCGAATTGACCTAGAGAGGGTAGCAGAAATTGATAAAATTCAGACGCCAAAGAATGTTAAAGGGATTCAGTCTTTCTTTGGTCAGGTCAATTTTGTGAGGAGGTTTGTGACAAACTTTGCAGAGGTTACTATACCTATTTCCAAGATGTTGAAGAAGGGATCTGTAATCAATTGGGAGGGTGAGCCCGATGAGGCTTTCAAGAATATCAAGCAGGCTATCAAAGATGCACCAATGCTAAAGGCACCTGATTATAGTGTCCCAATGCATATCTTTTCTTTTGCATCCTTTCACACTATTGCTGTAGTTTTGTTACAAAATAATAAGGATGGTTTTGAGTAGCCTATTGCATTTTTTAGTAAATCTTTGCAAGTTGCAGAATTAAAGTATGACATAAATGAGAAGCAAGCTTATGCACTTGTGAAGTAAATCAAGGCTTTTAGATGTTACTTGATGGGAGCAGTTGTGATTGCTTTTGTGCCAAGTGCAGTTGTGAAGGATATTTTCTCACAGCAAGAGATGTCTGGAAGAAGATGCAAATGGATTAAGAGGATCCAGGAATTCAATGTTGAGATCCAGATCACTAAATTGGTTAGAGGATAGGGATTGGCAAAGCTGATGGCCCAATCCAATGTAGATGCAAACCAGGTAAATCATTTTGAAATTAACTATACATGTGATATGGATGATTGTATTTGGTATCAGGATATTATTTACTATTTGAGAAACATGAGGTGTCCAGATAGTATGAATGATAATCAAAAGAGGACATTGAAGTTACAGGCCATCAAGTATGTAATTTTGAAATGTAAGTTGTATAGAAAAAATCTGGATTGCATACTATTGAAATGTGTAGATGAGAATCAGGCTAATGTGTTGTTGAAGGAGATGCATGAGGGAGTTTGTGGTGGACATTATATGGGTAAAAAAACTGCTCATAAGATCTTGAGAGCAGGATTTTGGTGGCCCACAATCTTCAGGGATGCAGAGCAGTTGGTAAGGAGATGTGATGCTTGTCAAAGGTTCTCTGGTAAGCTTAAATTTTTAGGTAATGTACCATTAAAATTAGTAGAAGTTCAGGCTCCTTTCCAGCAGTGGGGAATTGATTTCATAGGGGAGATACCAAACAAGTCAAGTGGAGGACATTCATGGATCTTAGTTGCCACTGACTACTTTACAAAGTGGGTAGAAGCTATACCTACAAGGAATGCAACTAGCAGGGTGGTAATTGACTTTTTGATGAATAATATTGTTACAAGGTTTGGGTGCCCTGAGAGGATAGTGAGTGACAATGCTATGTGCTTCAGGTCTGCTGAATATAAGAACTTTTGTAAAGGTTTGGGAATTCAGATTTCTAATTCCTCACCTTATCATCCGCAAGGAAATGGTCAGGCAGAAGCTACTAATAAAAGCTTGATTAAAATCTTGAAGAGAATTCTGGAAAAGAATAAGAGGGCCTGGAATTCAAAGCTGTCATTAGCTCTATGGGATGATAGGGTAACTTTGAAGAAGGCAATTGGTTGTGCACCATTTGACCTAGTGTATGGAATTCATGCTAGGATGCCTCAAAACAATTTGTTGGAGATGTACAAGTTTGTGCAGTTGTATGATGATGACATTGATGATGAGATGCAATTGAGAATGGAGGACCTCATTAGGTTGGATGAAACTAGAAGAGAATCAGTTGCAAGGAAAGCCAAATTGCAGTTGCAGGTTAAGAATCTATATGATAAAAAGACTATTGATAGAAAGTTTGAGCCTGGTGATTTGGTGTTAGTTTGGAATGCCAGATTGGAGGATAAGGGGAAACATGGTAAATTTGATCCCATCTGGTTAGGGCCATATCTGATTCATGAGAAATGGGGCCAAGATTCTTACATCATCAAGGATTCTAATGGTGATATTCAAGAGTTGCCAATTCATGGACAATTCTTGAAGCAGTACTTCATTTGAGGTACTCTATTTTCCATGAACAGTAGTTAGGGTTGTACATCTTGTAAATTCTTATATATAGGTTGCTTTCCCCTACCCTATTTTGCCCTGGTCTGTTGGTTTCTGGTCATGTTGCTTGGTCTTGCCCTGCTTGTTCCTTGGTCTTTGCATTTTTGTCCTATGGGATGGTCTACTTTAACTAGTGATTCTAAGTCCTTGCTATGCCTACAAGAGGCATACATCCCCAGATAGAGCCACTGTTAGGTCAATTTTCTGTCATTGCAAAATCCTTTGTAATTGGCCTATTCCCTGCAATGTTTTTATTTTGATGTCCTGCTGTGCCTGCAATCTCAGTCTTGACTTGCGATGAAAATCTTTAGTGTTTCATGGTATGCGTGCCCTACCCCTGGTAGTTTATGTTGTCACCTGGCCCTAGTTCAAACTGCATCTCCTAATCTGCAAAACCCAGAAAGATTTTTGAATCCTTGGGTCCGCGGGAAGCATTTTAAATTTCTACCACAGTGTCGAAAACATACTATGTTTTTTAAAATCCATGTTGTTTTCAACCTTTTTGGCCAGTGTAAAAGCCCGTGTTGTTTTCAGCTTCTTTGTTTGCCTTTGTGTCATCCTAAAAAATTTGTGTCTTTTCGATCTTTCACAAAAAACACTGTGTTTTTTTGACCTTGCCTGTCTTCTTTTTTGCTGGCTCTCCTTGTTCTTTGCCTTAACTGTGCAAGTGCAACCATGTGGGGTGAGAGGGAGGAGATCAATGGTCGATGTGTGATCGCAAGGAATATTCCTTACCCATGCGATCATGCATCTACCGTTGATCTTATCTATTGCAATGTTGCTTCCATTTGGTGGGCTCGGATTTTCAAAGGCTTCCTCCCTATTGGCTGTCGCATGGCCGCATGTCAGAATTTTCTGACATGCAATCATGTGATAGCTTGCCACCTATCCATGTGGGTCCTAGTTTGGTAAGGTTGCTTGGTGGTTTACTTGTTTAAGTGTGCAAGTCCGATGTGCGGTGGGACCTAGTTTTCGGATTGAGCAGAGGGTCCTGACGTGTTAGAAGATCAACGGTTGTCATTAAAGTGTGAGGGATGCGTCAAGGCTATGCACTTTTACGACAACCGTCTGATCCTTGGCTCATGCCCGATTGGTCCATGTGGTGGTGACTTGTCAGCGGGTCCCAGTATCAGAGATCAAAGATTTACGGTCGGCATATGATCACATGGAATATTCTTTACCCATGTGATCATGTGCCCACCATCCGATGTGGATAGTGGGTGGTCATAGCATGGTCTGGTTGCAGTTCCATGTCACAGAGTGCAGTGATGTGGCAGCTTCCTATTCAATGTCGCATGATCGCATAGCCTAGCTTTTGGCTATGTGATCATGCACCCAGATGACATGTGTCTGTGGTCTGGTTGTGGTGGGTGGTGGTGTTAACCAGTGGCGGTTAATGTAAGCGGGTTGTCGCATGTTTGCATAGCCCACTTCTGGGCTATGCGATCATGCAACAGGGTGCCACGTGTCCATGGTGGTTGCGGTAATGACTTGGTTGGTAGGTGGTGTCGTGGCAATTTTTGATTGGTCTGTGCTGGTAGGGTGGTGGATTTGGAGCGTAGGCTCGGGTGAGGGTCTCTCGGTGGTTGTAGTGAGTGGTGGTGTGACACATGGCATCAGGCGGGCCCAGGTGGGGTCTTGTTTTTGGTGATCTAGACAAAAAAGAGTTAGCGGTGCCAATAAAGTGTTGTCTTGTCCTGTATTTGTGAGATGGTTTGGCAGTTCCCCATTTCATTTGGTGACTTGGTGAATGGTAGTCACAGGATTGCTAGATTCTTTAGTGGAGGCAGGAAGTATTCAGCGAACTGGCAGAAGTTCTTTGGTCGCCAGTTCAACAAATATGTGGGGTCCGTATTTGCGGTGACTTGAGAGAGTGGGGCTGCATTCGGTGGTGAATGCTAACGGTTAGTCGCATGTTCGCATAGCCTTTTTCAAGGCTATGGGATCATGTGATTGACATTTGCGTGAGGACTTAGTGATGGCAGTTGCGGCAGGATTGAGATCTGCAGGTTGTCGCATGTTCGCATAGCCCGTCCCCGGGCTATGCGATCATGCGACTAACCGTTTATTTATCACCGTTGCGGGGTTGTGATGGTGAAGTGGCTGAGGGCTTTGCAGAGACTGATTGACTATGGTTAGGAGACCACGGTCACATGATCGCAAGGGCCATTTCCACGGCTTGCGATCATGCGACCAAGCATTTATTGAGGCCCGATTCTTGTGGCGATTAGTGATATGATAGCGCGATTGCGCGACTGAGGGTGAATGGTTAAAAGGTTTATTTTCTGCCAAATGCATGATAACCATTGCATTTTCAAGTTTTCTTTTCTGTGAATTTTTAGTGATAGGGGGTACCTTTGTTTGCAGAATTGAATGCTAGATTTGACCCTGTTTGGTGGAAGCGATTTGCAATGTGGTCCAAGGTGCCTAGCGGTTATTTGCAAAGGGATTTGTGCCATGATAATGATTGCACTCTTGGCTTAAGAGGTTTTTGTAGGTGGCCGATTTCACTGATTTTCATGGCAGCTCCTAGTTCTCTTTCCTGGCTCACAGATTTTCATGATTGCAGATCTGTTTGAGTTTTTTTCTTTCTCTGGACTGCTTGGTTTCCCACCTTTGTAATAAATTCTATTGTAAATTTTGGCATGTTGGGTGGTTGAGACCCTTGCCCTAGCTGTCCATAGCTTGTTGCATTCTCTCTAAGAATTTCAAGGCGGCTAGTGGTATAAGTTGCTTTTTTTTTAATTTTGAGGGGGTTCCAAATAATTGTTATTTTTTGGTCCCTAGTTTTTTACTGTATTATACTGATAGAGATCTGGTTTTGTGATTTTCTTTGGTCTTGGTGTTATTCTAATTGTATGCTGATTCTGAATTTGTTAATGAAAACACCATTGAATTACAATCTTGCATCTTGTGTATGTCTTCTTGCTTGTCTCTGAGCTCATATATGTTAATGTCACAAAGTGTGTTAATGTATGGTAAACAAAGAGTATTTTGAATTCATCTCTGAGTTTCTAACAAAGTTAGGATTAAACCCTTTTAGGTGAATTTAGTGAGTTTATAGCTAGGTATAGAATTTGATGTCCTTGTGCTTGAGGGAAAGGGGTAATAGGCAAAGCACTTACTCTAGTTTCCATTATGTTTGATTTGAAGTATTCAGTTGAGGTATACAGTTAAGTGATTCTGAGCCCTAGGATAAGGAACTAGTCTTTTCTCTTGAAGTTTCATGGTTGACAACCACACAAACACAAACATCATTTGATAAATCTTTAACATTCTTGTATTGAATGTAGTGGAATATTGTTTTAGACTCCTTTTGAGAAGTGAGTCAAGGTACACCCACCTAAGCATTGAAGCTCAAAGAGTAGAAGGATCTTTGATCTTTATCAGTTGGCCCTCTTCTGTATGGACTTTGGAGTGGTGATAGAGTCAGGAGTTGTATTTTAATTATCCATCAAAGTGTAAATCTGCAAGTTGAAGATCAAAGGGAATTATCCACAACCAACAACCTCAACATTCATCATAAAAAAGGAAGTGATAACAAGGTGGTAGATTGTTTGAGTAGGCCTCCAATTGCAAGTTTGACAATAGTGTTAGATTCATGTGGTCATCAATCATCAACTTGGGAACAACTATATGGTACTGACCCTGATTTTTCTAACATCTATGGTAATTTGGTAGAAGGAAAGTCTATCCCCAATTTTCACTTGCAAGATGGGTTGCTTTTCCATAAGGGTCACATATGTGTACCCACTAAGGAATGGAAGAAAATGATATGGGAAGCTCACTACAGTCATGTTGTAGGACATTTTGGTATTGGTAAGACTAATGCTATCCTTCAAAACTATTTCTATTGGCCAAAAATGAAGTAGGATATCATTTCACATATACAAGGTTGTGCAGCATGTGCAATTGCAAACCCATCAAACCGTAAGTTGGGTCTATACTTACCATTACCTATTCCTAATAAGCCATGACAATCTATTTCAATGGATTTTATGTCTGGACTTCCAACTACCAGGCGTGGGCATGATTGTGTATATGTTGTGGTAGATAGGTTTTCTAAAATGGCTATCATGGTGGCATTAAAAAGATGATTTCTGTAGAAGATACTACCAAGAAATTTTTTGAACATGTTTGGGTTCATTTTGGTTTGCCAAAAACCATTATTTCTGATAGGGATAGTAGGTTCATTAGCAAATTTTGGTCTACACTATGGGCTAAAATGGACACCAAGTTGACAAAGTCCACAGCATTCCATCCCCAAAAATGGGTAGACAGAAGTGGTGAATCGAATGATTATTCATATTTTACGGATGTATCATTCCAAACATCCTCACACATGCGATGAAAGCTTACCCTATGTACAACACAGCTACAACTATGCACTCCATAGTACTACAGGGCATAGTCCATTTGAGGTTTCTCTTGGGTACCAACCATTGGCACCTATGGATGTAGCAATACCATCTCTACAATCTAATAGTCCATTGAATGGTGACAAGGAGGTAGATAAAGAATAAAAATTCATTGATAACATTAGACACCTCCAACAACAAGTTCATGAGATCTTGGAGCAAAGTAATCAGAAGTATAAGGAAAGGCATGATAAACATAGAACTCCTCATAAGTTTCAGATTGGTGACAAGGTATGGTTACATCTTCAGAAAGAGCACCTCCATAGACCAAATAGGAAGCTTCATCCTCTTCGTTATGGTCCATATACTATTGTGAAATAAGTTGGTGAGAATGCTTTTGAACTTAATTTGCTATCATTTTTGGGACTGCATCCAATTTTCAATGTAGTATTATTGAGACCCTATTTTCCTCCTTTGTTGGATATTTCCCAAGCTACTGAATACATTCAAGCTCCAGAGTTAAATCCATCTACTACTATTCCAGTCTAGTGTGACCATGTTACTGAAGTCATTTTATATACTTTGAGAAATCAAAACATTCCTCTGTATCGGGTGGTTCGAGCTCGCCAACATTCTCATCAAGGCAAGTGGTTTACTAAGGAACAAATTAAAGAACAATTTCCTCAGCTATTGTAGTAGATTAGTGCAATGGGTCCCATTGCCTCTCAAGGGGGGAGGAATGCTCAGGATTAAATTGGGAAAAAACTGAAATCTAACTTTTCAAATTTTACTATGTTTTAGTAAACTATATTTTTGAGGGTCTTCGGTGCATTTTTGGGCAAAAATGGTGCAGTTTTCATTTCCAAAATTTGACTCTAGTTCTTTTGAATACCTTTCCAATGCATTAAAGGGTTCGCAAATCAAAGCTAGGACTAGAAAGTTATGCCTTCTCCAAGTAGACCTAATTTTTATATATAGTTTTTTGATAATTTTTTATAGTTTGAATAGTTTATTTGTAATAAATATTATGATGGCTCTTCATTTCATTTCCAAGGGATTTTGATGACCCTTGGGATCCATCAGACTTGTATAAACTCAAATATTTGAATAGAATGGATCAGTTTTTGGTTTGCAATCTGGTTCTCAATTTTTGTACTGAATTCTACAATACTGTAGGTATCACACCAGGTATTGTAATCTAGTTTCATAAATCAGATCACTAAGGCACATCTACACATTAGTCTATCAAAAACCTAATTGATTATCTCAATTCTGCATTGGGGAATATTCCTTGAATATTCCTAATTTATCATAATTATCTTTAATTAAATATTATTTGGCGATAAATGTCATTATTTATCCTAAATTGATTAATTGAATATGTTGAATGTTTAATTAATTAATTTAATTCTTCCACATAATTATTTAATTAGATTTAATTACATTTATTCCTAAGTAATATTGTTTTTATTTTGACAATAAATCAAAATTCCTACAAACAATCAATTGAATATTTATTTAATTGATTAAAATCAAAGTTGTCAAATTTAATGATTTAATTGGAATAAAGTTTGATTTAATAATTGATTAACTCATAAATCAATTATTTTAATTCAAATATCAGTTAAGTTGAGAATAAATCACTTTATTTATTAAATTAATTCATATTAAATCATGCATAATCAGCAAAGCAGTTAACTTTAAATCAATTTTTATTTTCAATTTGTTAACTTTCTAAACTCAACATCTGATGATGAGCTAAAAAAGAGAACTAAACTCTATTTTGAGATAAAAACTGCTTTTGCATGATTTTATGAGTTTATTTATTCTTAATTTCTTGTTAACTCAAAAATCAACCCGAGTTTATCAAGAGTGATTTATGGTTTTTCTTATGTGTTAGCATACAGTTTTTCCCTTTTCTTTAAATTAATCTCAAACTCCCTTAAAGAATGAAAAGAGGGGAAAATCTCAACACTAACAAATGAGTTTCTTATAAAGCCAACTCTCTACAAAATTATAAGGTGTAGCTACCTTCTAGAAAGATTTTCAATATGATTTTATTTAACACTGAAAAGTAACATCATGTGTGCTTTTCACCAGAAAACACTTAAGGAAAACATTCAGTCCATCAGCACAAAAAGAATGTGCATATTTTTAGAGAAATAGATCTACTTCTATCTAATCTTAAACTTTGAATTTCTTGAATCTAAACTTCAATAAAAATTCTCTCTGTCACTTCTAAGCATAAAATCCATCCAGATCACAGCTAAGCTTTATTCAACACAACTTACCTCCATAGGAAAATAAATCACATATGATAAATAGTAGTATTTGTCAATTCAAAAGCTTAAACATATATGCAATACCATAGGATATTTCATATATTCTGTAATATCAGTTTCAAAAAACTTGATGTTAAGTTCTTAGAAAATAGTTTCTCAAAAACTCAAAGAGCCAAACCCTTAATCAGTAAATTTGTTTTCCATAAATAGCTACAAAGGGCTTTCACAACTAACTTAGTAAAATTGTCTTTTCTTGAAATTAAATACTTCTATATGAAATAACTATCCTAATCATAAAGCAAAAAACATGGGGCTGGGAGCGAAATGCCTTCAAAAAGTTGCCAAGTGTTCCAGACGGGTAAGGGGTTGAATTCGCTGCAATTCATGCCGCCTTCCAATCTTCAAACGTGGTTGTAAATGTGGATATTACTGATTGATGTGGTAAACCAATAAAATCAATCCGTTGTTTCCAAACTTCTTTCTCTCTTTTGATCTCAGCTACCTTTCCTTTGTGCATAACTAAATGATCTTGCTGAAGAATGATCATCGATTCTATCCATGCAACCTTTGCGAATTCCTTGTCTATAGGGGCCTTCATCCCTTTGAGCTCATCAAACTAGGTATTTGCATCCTTGATTACCTATTCAATTGGTTTATTCGACTCTTCTTGGGCTTCCTGACACCTTTTACCAATCCATTTTATATCATTGGAGATAATCTCTTTAATTGTCTTTAGCCCCTTCAGGAGATTCTTTACCTCCAAAATTCCCATAGCTACAGCTTCATTTCTCCAATTTATACATTCCTTTATAACATAAAGTATTTTTTCATCCAATCCTGGTACTGACTTCTCCATGAGGAACTTCTGCAGAGTGTACACTTCAACTTCCTACATCCAATGGAGCTCTTTGGTCCAGGTAGTTTTATCTATCTCCCATTCTTCAATACTAGCTTCTACTTTCTTTACCAGGTGATCTCCTTCGGTGTGGGTTTGGTCTAGGTGAGTTAATTATTTGACAACTTTTGTTTTTACACATTCCACCCAATCATCAAATGCTTTGCTAACTGCCCTACTTCTTTGAACTTGGTCAAGAAACCGTTGATTATCTGGAGATTTCACATCGATGGAGGTTGGCATTTCACTTAGAGGAAAGGGTTCAGGATGTTGGATGCCATTAATATTTTGGGCCATACTCTTCATAGCCTCTTTCATTTCTTGTTTGTCCATAGCATCTTTCTAGACTCTACTAACAATCTTCTTATTTGACACTTCGAAGAATCTCATATTGGCGTCTCTGGTGTCCTTCACTAAATCCACCTTGGATATTTGAAAGTCTTGAATTGAAGCCTCCCCTTCAGCTTTGTCATCTACAGGCTTTGCAATCTCTGCCATCTAATGACCACTACTTTCATCGAAATTGATTCTGGACTCCATCATTATTTTCTTGGCCTTTGAAGATTTTCCCAAACATCTACTTACTACATCATCAATGGGTACTAATAAAGGAAACACATTTCTTTTCTTGGCAACCAGGGTCTCTAGCCATGGTGGGGTAGCAGAGGACTTCTTTTGAGTATCATAGTTGCTCAAAAGAACCAATGAGTCCTTCAAAGTATCCTCTACTTCCTTTTCTACCTGTTGATCATCTACCATCTTAGGTATACTAGGGTTTGCAACTAGAATTGCCCATGGATTGATGTCTAATGAATCCAAATCCATGAAGACACTGGGAGTATCTACCTACCTCTTAGCCCTTTCTTTCACTCTTAAACTCAATCTGGTTACTCGAATTTTGGTTTCAGCTTGGTGTTGAACTTGAACTTGAACTTGAACTTGAACTTGTGAAGAAATTGGTTCAAGTTTAGGTTCAAATTTTCCTACACAATATTGATCAACACTTACGTCAGTTAAAATAGAAGCTTTCTTCACTGAACTCCTCTTTTTGGTCTTTACTTGTTTCTTAGCGAACTACAAAGGAGTAATAGAAACCCTTTTCTTTAATAGCCATGCCTTTGTTCTTTCAATAAGCCTTTTCATTCTTTTATGTAGATCATCCTCCTCTAGCTCGATCCAATCTAAATTAGGAATAGGTAGGGCCTTAACCTTCTCCAAGTATTGAGAATCTAAAACATCAATCTCACTATCTTCTTTTATCCCGTCTATTTCCATATCCAGCTTGAAGGTGATGATTTGTTTCAAAGTTAACCGAGACCACAACCTCTTCCTTACCTCAAGTTCATCAGAGAAGTTAGGCCAAAAATCCTCTAACTCAGGGATGTGCATGAATGTTTCTGGGAAATTGAGATTCACTCTTGCAAAGCCTCCATAGTCAAAATTCACTCTTGACTAACCTGATTTTCTACCACATGGGGTTGACAAGTTGTGTTTATCTTTTGATGGATTTTTATAACAGTGGGTTGCATGTACAAAAATAGGTAAGTTTTTCATAACAGTGGTTTGCAAGTACATCCCATGGGTACAAAAGATAGAAGACAAATGCTAAAAAATTGCTAAAACATGTAAAATCAACTAAGCGCATTGCGAGGAACTTAGGTATCCTATTCAATTTGATAAAACTTCAATTTTGGATATAAAACAAACTCTCACATGTCAAGCTTATGTGCCTTTCTAGCTTTCATAATTCACACTTCAGGTTTGGGCTATAAAACGAACATAGATTTGCTTTTGCATATCAGTTACACCTAGTAAATAGGCCCTATGAACACTATTTATGGATGATCTTGAGAGATTGGGCTTCTTTCATTTTTTTTATCATGTGAAGCTCTTCTTGATGAAGGATCCCCTTGTAGGTAGGGAGGATACTGAGATTGTCTTGCGTTCTAGTAGATTTTTTGAGTCTTCAACTTTTGATCAATACATTCTCTCTCCAAACAGATTGATAGACCATAAGCGGTTGACATCATAGATCTTTGTGAGATAATTTCAGTCTTAGCATGTTAGATTAATTTGTCTGCTTTCTTTTGGTGAAGTGAAGAGGCTAGGGGATTATGCTCTACTTCCTTTTTGGATAGTACCAGAAACCCAGATCCTTGAATCCGATCTAGTCACCCTATGGTATCTTTTGTGAGTCACCTTTAGAGAGAGTTATTTGTAGTGGACATTCCCTTAATTGGGTCAACCACATGGATAGAACCTCAAGTAGTAATAGCATTTTTTGTCATGGTAGTAGCAACCGCTATATAAATGTCCTTGTGGAGGCAATCTTCATAGGTGTGGTCTCTTGTTAGGCTGTCAGATCTCCCTAGCAGCTCTTGACTAATTAAATTCTTAGACTGTGTCAAAACCCCAGTGTGCTTGGATTGGAGTTTTCCCTCTTGAGATCACAAAAGTTGCAAAGTCAGACCATTACTACAAACCCTAGTGAGGCCAATTTTTCATTTTCTAGGACTACGTGCATTATTGAAAAACTTTTTGGAACATACACAAGTAGCATTCCTAGGGATTAGCACATTAAGTCACTATTTCTTGTTCATGCACAAGGTTTCTTTTTCCCTTGTCCATTATTTTCAGATGATTGATTCTTCCCTTTTCTTGCAGTTCTGTGTGTTTGCTATCTATTTGGTCTTGGAGAATGAACGATCCCAAACTATTACATGAATCTGCAAACTTGAATAGAGAAAATCTTGCAAACAAACTAGTTCTAAAAACTAAAAAATTGCAAATCTGAATTAAAAATCCTTTCTGGTGTCAAAAGTCATCTTGAAATTTCAAAACTCATATCAAAGCTAAAGTCAAAGTTGTCAGAAAACTACAAAATTTGTTAGAAATCTAGTTTTTAAAACGTACTTCCAAATTCTATCAAAAAAATCATTGTGTTAGGAACATTGCAAAAACTTATTGATTTGAGTCTCTTGAGTCTAATTTAGCCTTCTGATTTATCGATTTGAGTCTTTTTCATCTTGTGTCAAAACCTTGTCAAAATTATCTTCAAATTCAGTCTTCATACAAAATGGCTAAGTGTTATGAGCTCGTGTCCACCATCTTTTGGGCATCTACCCATACTACTAGGGCACAATATCCTTCATTTATGTCTGATCTAATCTTTAATCAATCCAATCTTGACAAGGTTTTATCATTCGATCTTCTTGAATCAAATCATTCTTCAGTTGTCTTCATCTTGCTCTCTTGCTTCACCCAAAGTTAATGGTGGAAACTAGAGCTTCCCCACACAAGAAATCCAAAGAAGCACCCAAAACCTTACCTTTGTCTACTCACATGGGTCTAATCTTTGAGGAACTCTACAATTTAGGTCTTTATGAGGATGGTGGTCTTAGGAATCTTCGATTAAAAACTAGTTACATACCCCCTCCTCCATCAATCCAAGGATGAAATCAAAAAACTCCACATCAATCTATCTTAGGGAGTCCTAAAAATCCTAACATGTCTCAAGGAGGGACAAACCATGGGTCTCAAGGACATCACTCTCAACATGGTGCGGATCAAGAACCCATACCTTCTGAAATTGCTCAATATCAAAATGATGATGACTTCAAGAAAATGATGAACCATGCTTATCTGAGCATTGCAATGTCATCACAATGGTAAGAAAAGATAGAGATAATCAATCAGCAAATGCAGTTACTCGATCACAAGCTCAGGCGCATCTACAAGGAGAAATTCAAGATTCATGAAATGTCCCTAAAATGCCTTTCAATCTTTCATTTTCTTCTAAACAGAAGGCTACATCTAAATCTTCAAATCCTAAAGACTTGAGGCCTACTTCCTATAGTATTTTCCAACAACTCCAATATACCAATGCAAAAGTCTCCATGTTTGAGTTTCTTTGAATATCTCCAGCTCATAGAGCCATTCTAGACAAAGCTCTGCTTGGATCCAATGTTCCTGATAATCTTGATTTAGATAGGTTCTAGACTATGGTTGGTCATATTACATCTCTCCAGTATATCTCCTTTTCAGAGGAAGATGATAACTCCTCGAGTCATCCACATAACCAGCCCTTACATATTGAAGTCTTTATCCAAAACCATTGTGTCAAACATGTTTTGATAGATGGAGGCGCTGGTCTCAACATTTTTTCTTACAGCTTGATCACGCACTTTGGATTATCTAAAAATTAAGAAGAAGATAACTATCAAAGCATATGATGAGCAAGAGATATCTTCCAAAGGAACTATTGTTTTATCTATCAGAATGGGACCTCTTATCAGAGACAACATATGTCAGGTTCTTGATCTACCTTTGGCTTACAACATCCTTCTAGGGAGACCCTGGATAAATGAAATGAAAGCTATTCCTTCCACATATCATGAATGTGTGAAATTTCCTTATGAAGGAGTAGAGGTGATGATTCTAGCTGACCTATATACAACTTGGAATGGTTTGAAAGAAAGTGTTGATAAACTTGTTCCTAATAATAGAGAATCTTCCACTAAGCAGCTAGACTTTGCTTCAACCTCCTAAATGGAAGACATTGTTAAAGAAGTCAAGATCAAGGATAATTCTATGGGAGAATACATGATGGAATCTATTTTATCTCTTACATCTCTCCCATTGTCTCCAAAATCTTATGGACAACCATCTGACAAAGTGAAACCTATAGCTAAAGAATCCCAAGTCATATTCAATGGAAGTTTTGTCACAGAACAAGTATCTAAACAAGAGTTTGAGGAAGATGAAGTTGTGCTTGCATGGTTATACAAGGATGAACCTCAATCCCAATCAGTCCAAAAATGTGACTCTACTTCAAGAAAAATTCCAAAGAAGTCATATGGACTAGGGGATAAATTGATCACAAAAATGGGATATACTGGAAACGGACCTCTAGGACTACAAGGTAAAGTTCTTAACTATCACCTCTTGACCATCATGGTCAAACAAACAAGAATACAATAGGTCTAGGATATAAGAAGAAGACTTTCTATCTTAGAAAGAACTCCCCACATATCTTAGAATAGATTGAACCAAAGAAGGAAACAACAGAACAATCTGATAGTGATGATTCAAACACCATTGAGGAGCTCATTTCTTATGAGCATTTTCCTAAAGAAGTAAAGGCCCTCCTTGAAGTAGAAGATGATCGAATCAAAATAATTAATGTGGTAGGCATACAAGAACCTACTATGGAACAAGACATACTTGCACCACAAGAACCAGCTAATCTCAAAGACAATCAAATATATAAGCAGGAAGGTGGTAGCTATTCTAAGATAGATTTCCCATGAGTATGAATTCAAATCAAAATCTGAGGGTAACCCTTCTTGGGGTATTCATTCTGACTTTACTCATGTTCTTAAAGTTCCTAGAGGCATAGATGAGCAATCCAATGACTATGAGTGGGGATTCATTCCAAAGGAAGATGAGCTTATCACAGAAAAACATGTTGATGTCACTCAACAATATGCACCTAAACCCAACGTAAGTCTAGAGAAAAATAATGAACTTAATGAGTCTGATCCACCGATGGCTGAAGTGGACTCCCACAATGACATTGAGCCTATTCACAAATTGAACATTTTGAGTTGTAATATCACCTTTGAACTCAACAGTCAGGTTAGGACCAATGATGACAGATCCATATTCGTAAACACTATTTCCCAATCTTTTACAACTTTGACTATCCAACATCCTAAACTTCTTGACCAAATCTCCATGAATCTGAGCCAAGGTATCTATACCTTTCCAAATGGCTATGTCCTTTCTTGCTACCTTAATGCAGTTGAGCCTATGATGACTTCCATTAATGAACCAATCGTTACCATGATGAAGTCAAACATCAAGTATCTTAGTCAAAAGAATAAGAATAAAAATAAAAAGAAAAGGAGTTCTGAGGGTGAAAACCACTTTGTGGCAGTCTTAGAACCTAAAAAAGTAAAAATAAAAGATGTATTTGAAGGTTTGAGGTACCTAAGGATGAGATATTTGATGTTCTCCTAAGTCATTTACAAAGGAGAGTACAATCTATTAAATGCTTCATATCTCAGCTTGTAGATATATCATAGCCTTTTACAAAAACATTACATAAAGGTGTGACTTTTGCATGGAATGAGGAATGTGAAAAGAACTTTAACCATACCAAGAAATATCTATCAAATCCACCTATTTTGATGCCTCATATTCAAGGGAAGTCATTGATCTTATATGTCTCTTCAATAGATACATCACTTGGGGCATTGCTTGCATAACATGATCAGAACAAGAAGGAAAGGGCTATATACTATATCAATAGAAAAATGGTAGCATATGAGAAGAACTATTCTATGATTTAAAAGGCTTGTCTAGCTGTGATCTTTGCATCATAGAAACTGAGACATTACATGTTGGCTCATACCACAAATTTGGTAGTTAAGATTGATCCATTAAAGTACCTACTAAGAAAAGCTGCCCTCACAAGTAGACCAGCCAAATGGGTGATATTATTAAGTGAATTTGACATTGAATATGTTGAAAGAAAAGATATCAAAGGCCAAGTTATTTTTGATCAACTATTAGACACACCTTTGTTTGATGATACACCAATACAAATAGAATTCCTAGATTCCTCTATCATGAATCTTTCTTCTAGAGCATGGAAGTTATTCTTTGATGACTCCTATATATAGAATGGATTAGGAGCAAGCATATTGTGCATCACTCCTAAAGGATACTCAATTCATAAAGCATTCAAAATCAAGTTTCCTTGCACAAACAATATTGTTGAATATGAAGCCCTTCTTAGCACCATGAAGATAGCAATTGAGTGGAGAGTAACAAAATTACACATTCATGGAGAATCACAACTTGTAATACACCAAGTCAATGACATGTATCAAATGAAAGATGGAAAATTGATCCCATACAAGAGAATGGTAGATGATATAAAGAAGTATTTCATATCTATCACATTTGAGAAAATTCCTAGAACAAAGAAAAAGGTTGTCGATGCAATGGCAAGGCTATCTACTTTATTACAACAGCCTGAACATGAGCTATGCTATGAGTTCCTAGTGGAAGCACTATCTTATCCTACATATGATTCCCCTAAAACTTGCATGATCTACACTATTGTAGGTCATGATTCATCCAAATATGAAAACCTTTTCTCCTATCTCCAAGACCAAATCATTCCTGATACCTTTAACTGCCATGAGAAATGATACCTTATCCGCAACGCATCCCAGTATGTCATCACTGGTCATGATCTATACAAATGAGGTCTATATGGTACATTACTTAGATGTTTAGAATGGGAAGAGTCTGGTATCTTTTCCTTGCAGAACCAAGCTTGAATCAAAAGGTTGGGCTTCAAACACTGGTTAGGCACTCAAGCTTGACAAGAAAAACAAACCAATTGATGAGGATAAAGAGAAATCCTCCTTCTTCAAGCTCCACATTCACTCAGGTGGGTATTGCCTTATCTGCACATCCAAGACACCTCATAACAAACCAAAGGCCTGCAGGTAGATTAATGTGGAATGGTTTTCAAACTCCTAGGTATCCTGTACCTCAATGAAGCCAATATCTCATGCAATAGCCCTACTTGCATGGAATGAGTATGAAAACTAGAGACCTATCCTAACAACATGAAAGGGAAAGGGTGGGATAGAAAGGAATGATTTTAAAATGAGTTTGAAGGGACCCCTAAGATACCCTAAGTCCCTGATAGACCAGTGCCTTATCCAATGGGCCACAGAGTCAAATACCCTACTGCAAGAGATATCTATGAAACAAGAACACAATATGCTCGATGTGTTGATGTCTAACATCAATCACACACCATGACCAAACCTCAACTTAGTACCCACCTGTGTATTCAAATACGTTATTATCCTTCAAAGGATTTTGACCCTCCCCTTAGAAGAGACCTATTAACAGATAATACATTGACTAGCATCCAATGGAAGACAAGCATGACCTATCCTTGATATTTCAGCTCATACATATAAGAATACTAACCCTGAACTAGTTATCTTTGCAAAGACAACTACACTTGCAAACACTTAGGCAATGCAAATAGAAAAATCAAACACCCTTGATGTATGATTAATGGACTTAGAATTCAAATGGAGATAGCTTAGTAACAGTAAGAATATATTTAGTTCTCATACATAAGACAAATCTATTACAACATGCACTGTATTCTCTGAACCAACAGAAGAAAGAGGAACACTCTATATGCAGAGAGAAAAAGAAAATCTACAAGAAAAAGACCCTTCACATGAAACCATTTCTCCTCAAAAAATTTGCAGAAGGAACCCTTACAAAAATGAACAACCTACCATTTATACCACTAGCTACCTTGGAATTCTCAGAGAGAATGCAACAAGGTTAGGGATAGCTAGGGCATAGGGTTTCACCCACCAAACCAATCAAAATTACATCAAAAATTTACTGCAGGGGTAGGAAACCAAGCAACTTGGAGAAAGAAATCTCAAATAGATTTTGCAATCTTGAAAATCTACAAGCTCAGCATAGTACATCAGGAATGTCATTAGAATTAGTCAAATCACTGCCTGCAAATAGCTCCTTGAGCTTAAAACCACATGGTGCTAGGTATAAAAACATCTCTGCAAATGAACACAGAGCCCCTTGGACCACATTGGAACGGTAGAGAAATTCAATTTCACCAACTCTGGCCCTTTCTGTCATCAATTTTAGTCCTTACTGGTCACTGGAAATGTCTCTAAGATTCAAATTCAAACTCCAACATCTAAGTCTTGGTGCCAATAGCACATCGGTGGTCCTGATTCGATCAGAGATCAGCAACAAGTCCTGATCGTAAGATCTCTTCATCACTCTCGGGCTTCAGATCTTTAACTCATCAAGCACCTCGGGTTAAGATTTAACGAACTGGTGACAAAGCAAAATCCCAGTCACAGAATGAAAAGCTTAACCATAGTTGAATTCTGTGAACACATGACTGCACATGCTAAAAAATCCACTTAAGTGATCTGGCGAATTGGCGACAAAGGAACCCTCGCCAATTCACGGAATACTTCCTGCCTCCACCAAAGAATCTAGCGACCCTGCGACTGCTATTCTCCAAGTTTCCAAATGAATTGGGGAACCACCAAATCATCTCGTGAACCAGTGATAAGAAGGAAATTTGTCAGGCCGCTAAACCTTTATCCACTCCGCCATTAACTCCTCAACCGTGACACATGACGCCACCTGTCTGGTGAACTGGTGACCAAAGAACTTTCACCAATTCATGAAAAGATTTGCACCCTTTGCCAAAAATCTAGCAACTCTGTGACCGTTGTTCACCAAGTCGCTAGACAAACTTGCAAACTACCAAATCTTCTAGCGAATGCATGACAAGACCACATCTTACCGGCACCACCACCTTTTTATCTGGACCACCAAACATAAGACATTCAATTGGGCCTGCCACATGCCACATGTCACGCCACTACTCGCTGCAGCTGCCAAATCACACCTACCATAGGACCCACCTGCAAACCCCTAGCCACCTGGCACCAATCGAATAAAATTTGATAGATGGCACATGATTGCAAAGGCTTGGAATATTCCTCATGATCATACGTCGACCGTTAGATTAAAGCTTTCAACGTAGCCCACCTTAAAAAATCTACCTTAGCACCACGGACAAATGAAAACCCACCAACATAGAACAACGTGGCACAAAAGAAACTAGTTGGAAAATAGGACCCACCAAAGAATCATCACCACAACCATCACTGGGCCATAAGGATACATGGCAAGCAGTCACATGATCGCATAGCCAAAAACTAGGTTATGTGATCATGTGACAACCAATCACCAGCTGCCACATCACCACTTGTTGCAAACGGGTCCACTGGGCAATCTCCTCAAAAATTAGAATCGATGGCTGTCGCTATACCGTGATGTTAGAAAGTGAGCACCTTCGTTCAGCGGTATAATGAAAACCACCAGATCTATCCACACTTTAACCTCCTCAGAAGACTGCGGACCCACCGACACCATCCAACCTGTCAATCTGCCAACCAATCAAAAGATGCCAACTCGCTCCCCCTTGACATCAGGCCCACCAACAAACTACCAAGAATTCAGTGACTACGTGACTAACCGCCCACCAGGTCACTGACTGTTAAGGGACTTGACCGCCAGGTTTCAACAAACAAGATAAAACCGCCAGTCACCAAGTCGCCAAAAGAAGACAAACCCCTACGCAATGGAAATAGAAAAATCAAACACCCTTGATGTATGATTAATGGACTCAAAATTCAAATGGAGATAGCTTAGTAACAGTAAGAATATATTCAGTTCTCATACATAAGACAAATCTATTACAACATGCACTGTATTCTCTGAACCAACAGAAGAAAGAGGAACACTCTATATGCAGAGAGAAGGAGAAAATCTACAAGAAAAAGACCCTTCACATGAAACCATTTCTCCTCAAAAAATTTGCAGAAGGAACCCTTACAAAAATGAACAACCTACCATTTATACCACTAGCTACCTTGGAATTCTAAGAGAGAATGCAACAAGCTTAGGGATAGCTAGGGCATAGGGTTTCACCCACCAAACCAATCAAAATTACATCAAAAATTTACTGCAGGGGCAGGAAACCAAGCAACCTGGAGAAAGAAATCTCAAATAGATTTTGCAATCTTGAAAATCTGCAAGCTCAGCATATTACATCAGGAATGTCATTAGAATCAGTCAAATCACTGCCTACAAATAGCTCCTTGAGCTTAAAATCACACGGCGCTAGGTATAAAAACATCTTTGCAAATGACCACAGAGCCCCTTGGACCACACTGGAACGGTAGAGAAATTCAATTTCACCAACTCTGGCCCTTTTTGTCATCAATTTTAGTCCTTACTGGTCACTAGAAATGTCTCTAAGATTCAAATTCTAACTCCAACATCTAAGTCTTGGTGCCACTAGCACATCGGCGGTCCTGATTCGATCAGAGATCAGCAACAAGTCCTGATCGTAAGATCTCTTCATCACTCTCGGGCTTCAAATCTTTAACTCATCAAGCACCTCGGGTTAACATTTCACGAACTGGCGACAAAGAAAAATCCCAATCACAGAATGAAAAGCTTAACCACAGTTGAATTCTGCAAACACATGACTGCACATGTTGAAAAATCCACTTAAGTGATCTGGCGAATTGGCAACAAAGGAACCCTCCCCAATTCACAGAATACTTCCTGCCTCCACTAAAGAATCTAGCGACCCTGCGACTGCTATTCTCCAAGTTGCCAAATGAATTGGGGAACCGCCAAATCATCTCGCGAACCAGTGATAAGAAGGAAATTTGTCAGGCCGCTAAACCTTTATCCACTCCGCCATTAACTCCTCAACCGTGACACATCACGCCACCTATCTGGTGAACTGGCGATCAAAGAACTTTCACCAATTCATGAAAAGATTTGCACCCTTTGCCAAAAATCTAGCAACTCTGTGACCGTTGTTCACCAAGTCGCTAGACAAACTTGCAAACTACCAAATCTTATAGAGAATGCATGACAAGACCACATCTTACCAGCACCACCACCTTTTTATCTGGACCACCAAACATAAGACATCCAATTGGGCCTGCCACATGCCACATGTCACGCCACTACTCGTTGCAGCTACCAAATCACACCTGCCATAGGACCCACCTGCAAACCCCTAGCCACCTGGCACCAATCGAATAAAATTTGACAGATGGCACATGATTGCAAAGGCTTAGAATATTCCTCACGATCATACGGCAACCATTAGATTAAAGCTTTCAACGTGGCCCACCTTAGAAAATCCACCTTAGCACCGCAGACAAATGAAAACCCACCAACATAGAACAACGTGGCACAAAAGAAACTAGTTGGAAAATAGGACCCACCAAAGAATCATCACCACAACCATCACTGGGCCACAAGGATACGTGGCAAGCGGTCACATGATCGCATAGCCAAAAACTAGGTTATGCAATCATGCGACAACCAATCACCAGCTGCCACATCACCACCTGTTGCAAACTGGTCCACCGGGCAATCTCCTCAAAAATTAGAATCGATGGCTGTCGCTATACCGTGATGTTAAAAAGTGAGCACCTTCGTTCAGCGGTATAATGAAAACCACCAGATCTATCCACGCTTTAACCTCCTCAGAAGACTGCGGACCCACCGACGCTATCCAACCTGTCAATCCGCCAACCAATCAAAAGATGCCAACTCGCCCCCCCTTGACATCAGGCTCACCAACAAACTACCAAGAATTCAGTGACTACGTGACTAACCGCCCACCAGGTCGCTAAATGTTAAGGGACTTGACCGCCAGGTTTCAACAAACAAGATAAAACCGCCAGTCGCCAAGTTGCCAAAAGAAGACAAACCCCTAGGCAATGCAAATAGAAAAATCAAACACCCTTGATGTATGATTAATGGACTCAGAATTCAAATGGAGATAGCTTAGTAACAATAAGAATATATTCAGTTCTCATACATAAGACAAATCTATTACAACATGTACTGTATTCTCTGAACCAACAGAAGAAAGAGGAACACTCTATATGCAGAGAGAAGGAGAAAATCTACAAGAAAAAGACCCTTCACATGAAACCATTTCTCCTCAAAAAATTTGCAGAAGGAACCCTTACAAAAATGAACAACCTATCATTTATACCACTAGCTACCTTGGAATTCTCAAAGAGAATGCAACAAGCTTAGGGATAGCTAGGGCATAGGGTTTCACCCACCAAACCAATCAAAATTACATCAAAAATTTACTGTAGGGGTAGGAAACCAAGCAACCTGGAGAAAGAAATCTCAAATAGATTTTGCAATCTTGAAAATCTGCAAGCTCAGCATAGTACATCAGGAATGTCATTAGAATCAGTCAAATTACTGCCTGCAAATAGCTCCTTGAGCTTAAAACCACACGACGCTAGGTATAAAAACATCTCTGCAAATGACCACAGAGCCCCTTGGACCACACTGGAATGGTAGAGAAATTCAATTTCACCAACTCTGGCCCTTTCTGTCATCAATTTTAGTTCTTCCTGGTCACTGGAAATGTCTCTAAGTTTCAAATTCAAACTCCAACGTCTAAGTCTTGGTGCCAGTAGCACATCGGCGGTCTTGATTCGATTAGAGATCAGCAACAAGTCCTGATCGTAAGATCTCTTCATCACTCTCGGGCTTCAGATCTTTAACTCATCAAGCACCTCGGGTTAACATTTCACGAACTGGCGACAAAGAAAAATCCCAGTCACAGAATGAAAAGCTTAACCACAGTTGAATTCTGCGAACACATGACTGCACATGCTGAAAAATCCACTTAAGTGATCTGGCGAATTGGCGACAAAGGAACCCTTGCCAATTCACGGAATACTTCCTGCCTCCACTAAAGAATCTAGCGACCCTGCGACTGCTATTCTCCAAGTTGCCAAATGAATTGGGGAACCGCCAAATCATCTCGCGAACCAGTGATAAGAAGGAAATTTGTCAGGCTGCTAAACCTTTATCCACTCCACCATTAACTCCTCAACCATGACACATGACGCCACCTGTCTGGTGAACTGGCGACCAAAGAACTTTCACCAATTCATGAAAAGATTTGCACCCTTTGCCAAAAATCTAGCAACTCTGTGACCGTTGTTTGCCAAGTCGCTAGACAAACTTGCAAACTACCAAATCTTCTAGCGAATGCATGACAAGATCACATCTTACCGGCACCACCACCTTTTTATCTGGACCGCCAAACATAAGACATCCAATTGGGCCTGCCACATGCCACATGTCACACCACTACTCGCTGCAGCTGCCAAATCACACCTGCCATAGGACCCACCTGCAAACCCCTTGCCACCTGGCACCAATCGAATAAAATTTGACAGATGGCACATGATCACAAAGGCTTGGAATATTCCTCACGATCATATGTCGACCGTTAGATTAAAGCTTTCAACGTGGCCCACCTTAGAAAATCCACCTTACCACTGCGGACAAATGAAAACCCACCAACATAGAACAACGTGGCACAAAAGAAACTAGTTGGAAAATAGGACCCACCAAAGAATCATCACCACAACCATCACTGGGCCACAAGGATACGTGGCAAGCGGTCACATGATCGCATAGCCAAAAATTGGGTTATGCGATCATGCGACAACCAATCACCAGCTGCCACATCACCACTTGTTACAAACGGGTCCACCGGGCAATCTCCTCAAAAATTAGAATCGATGGCTATCGCTATACCGTGATGTTAAAAAGTGAGCACCTCCATTCAGCGGTATAATGAAAACCACCAGATCTATCCACGCTTTAACCTCCTCAGAAGACTGCAGACCCACCGACACTATCCAACCTGTCAGTCCACCAACCAATCAAAAGATGCCAACTCGCTCCCCCTTGACATCAGGCCCACCAAAAAACTACCAAGAATTCAGTGACTACGCGACTAACCGCCCACCAGGTCGCTAAATGTTAAGGGACTTGACCGCCAGGTTTCAACAAACAAGATAAAACCGCCAGTCGCCAAAAGAAGACAAACCCCTAGGCAACCGAACACAAACTGGGACCCACCATTCCACGATCACATGACTAAGGAGAAATAGACCGCTTGCCAGGTCCCTGAATGAGAACTAACCACTAGAGCAAGGTGACAACAAGAAGAACACAGGGCAGGAGACAATGAAGAACATTTGCAAGGAAAATAGGCCATTTTCAAAGGATTTTGCAATGACTAGAAAAATGGCCTAACAGAGTCTCAACGTGCATTGGAGGAAGTCCACGAAGCTATATGTGGATCACACTCTAATGGTTTAACACTTGCTCAAAAGCTTATTAGGGTTGGGTACTAATTGCCTAAAATGGAGAAAGATGCAATCAAGTTTTCTATGAACTGTCAAAAGTGCCAAGTACATGGTAACTTAATTCATGCTCCAAGGAGAGATCTAATTCCCTTTACTACACAATGGCCTTTTCACCAATAGGCATTTGATCTTATATGATCCATATGTCCCCATTCTTCTAATGGACATACCCATATCATAACAGCTACAGACTATTTCACGAAATGGGTGGAAGTAGTCCCTTTGACTCAAGCAACCAGCAAGAAAATTTCTATGTTCATCGTGAACTACATCATATGTCAATATGGTATTCCACATTCTATAGTCACAAATAATGGTGGAAAATTCAAGAACAAAGACTTAGATGATCTATGTGCAAAATTCAAAATAACACAATATTGGTCATCTATGTATTATCCGAAAGGGAATGGACAAGCAAAGGCTTCTAACAAGAATCTATTGAAAATCTTGCATTTTATAGTTAATAAAATAGGAAGAGACTAGCATCTCATGATCAATCTAGCTCTATGGGCCTACAAAACAAGTATCAAAATGCCCACCGGGGCTACACCATTTTCTTTAGTATATGGGTCTGAAGTGGTACTACCTATTGAGGTTGAAATCCCATCACTAAGAATCAGAATGCATGGTTTGGTAACTGGTGATGACTACAGAGTGTCTAGGTTACAAGAACTTGAACTACTAGATGAGTGCATACAAGTAGCATATGATCATCTTAGAGTATATTAGAAGAGAATGTCTAGGGGTTACAATAAGAAAGTCAAACATAGAGAATTTCAGGTTGGTGATCTAGTCTTGAGAGAGAATCCTAAAAATCAATCACATAGAGAGTGCAAGGGGAAGTTTGAAACCAACTGGCTAGGTCCCTTTGTTATCACTTCTACTTTTGGCTCTGGTGCCTATCAACTCTCAATGACTGAAGGAGAATAGCTTCAAGAACCAATCAACGTTCTCCATCTAAACAAATTCTACACCTAAGGCATTCAATCTTTGCAAAATGTCCTGAAATTTTTTTTTAAAATCAGAAAAAGTCCTAAAAAAATGATCATCCTTGTGAAAATATAGCAATAGGTGCCTTGATGTATCACAAAAAAATAAAATAATATCAAAAGTACAAAAAAATTGAAAAAATGAAAAATACAAAAAAATGAGAAAAAGAAAAAATGCCTTGGTGAAAACTTGGAAACAGGCGCCTTGGTAGCAAAAATAGAATCTCTGCCAAGATGGTGAAAACCTAGCAAACAGGTGCCACTTGTTTCAAAATGCTCCATCTATCAAGGAAATCTTGGTGTTTCCTAGCTTTTAGTCTTGCTTTAGTTTGTACATACCTCCCGGTTTGTTTCTACATTCATGTTTTCAATAAGTCAGTCTATACACCAATCAACAAAGTGTCTGTATCCTATTAGTGCTTAACACTTGAGGGAAATCAATTTCATATCCTATGGCCTCTAGTGTATCTCAGACATGTCATATTTAGTCAAAGTGCTTTGAAGCTTCATTTGAGTCAGTCAGTCAGTCTCCTCTCCAGAAAGGATTTTGCATCAAGAACGCAATCAAACAATAACAACAAATTGAAAACAATCTATGCTTCATGCTTTTATCTCCTTGTATGCTTACTGAGTCACATTGAGATTTTTGCATATTGTGTCCCTTCGAGCTCTTCAATGATGTCCTTTATAGGATTTAGAGAGTGATGACTAGGGAATAATCTTTTCTTTGTCTTCTAGTTGTATGTGAAAATCTAACAACTTTGGAAATTTTGGATTGAAATGGTGTCTGTCTGTAAGAGCCTCCATCACGTGTTGGATGGCCATGAGTACCTCGACCATTGATACCCAGAAAATTCAAGTTTGATGTAACTATTGTCTTTTTGAGTGAATTCTTACTCCTACTTTGAAACACAATCTTACCTAAGGATGTGAACGATAAAGGGTCACTACAAGTAATTCACTCTAGATTTAGAATGATCTCTTGACTGCTTGATGTGTTTGTAACACAAAGTGTATTCAGGTCATTACAACGTCTA
The DNA here is from genome assembly GCA_027943335.1 of Chamaecyparis obtusa. Classification (NCBI taxonomy): domain Eukaryota; kingdom Viridiplantae; phylum Streptophyta; class Pinopsida; order Cupressales; family Cupressaceae; genus Chamaecyparis; species Chamaecyparis obtusa. The sequence continues at coordinate 62,394 of BSBK01000978.1, forward strand.
TGTTTTGATGCTTATACAAATTGCTATTTCAAAATGGACATGATATTTAGGTCATCCCGATGTCTATACCTTGGTTCTTATATCTAATCCGACATTCAGAAAACAAAATCAATATTCATATGTCCATGGTTGTCTACCCAGTGGACGTTGTATTGACTTTGGCACAAAAATCAATATTCATATGTTCATAGTTTCCTAACTAGTGGATGTTGTACTGATTTATCTGGTTTCCTGATAAAAATATTCAATGATGAAAATGGCCGACACATGATCAATGACTAGGTCCTAGGTCTTAGGTTTGCATTTCATTTTGCATGTCACTTTACATTTTACACTTTCCATGTTTGCATGGTCTCAAAAATTGTTGGAACGCTTAAACGATTCTTCAAAAACAACAATGCTTAACACGACACAAAGACTAAGCATTGTATGAAGGTCCCTACAATGAAACAAGTAGAATTCATTTTTAGGATCAAAATCAAAATCTGAGATCATTCCTGATATTAACTACTTGCATAATTGACCTTCAATCATCACAAAAATCTAGAATTCAACTTAACCTATTATCTTACATCAAACTATCAAAATTTCAACTTGGTCACCCATGGTCAACTCATGGTCAAACCTAGTCAAACTTGGTCTCTAGGACCTCTAAATGATGTAGAATAGATTCTCGAATGTGTATAACCAATTCTCAAATCAATTAACACGCTTCTAAACCATTTAACACTAACTTTTCTTGTCAGATTTCAATTTTCCACTAGTATATTTGACATCATTTTTCTACGAAAATTATCGACCATTAATAAAAATGGTTTACATTAGTTGAGGTATAGAAGGAAAATTTTTTTGCTTTTTTTTAAACCATGCCCATGTTGGTCAAAATTTCCACCAATACCATGTCGGTCAAAATTTCAATCAGCAAGGGCATATTACTTAAAAAAAACATTTCAATTCTCATTTTCATTTTTACCGTTGCAGCGCACAAATTAGGATTTTCATTTCTAAGCTAAGGAGCGGAGCTTATTCCAGGTAGTGAAGAGCCCTACACCTAAGGTTAATAGCACATTTCATCATTTATCTTCCATGGAGTTTGAGGTATCTTCTGTGTTTGCTATTTTTCATTATGTACTAGATTGTCATTTTCTTGTCATCTCTATTAGTAATATGCTGGTAGGTGATTGAATCAATGAGTATTCTTAGTGGTGACTACGGTTTGACTAGGGTTTGTAAATGCTATGACTGAGAATTATGAAGGCTGTGACTAGGGTTTAGGATGCAACATGACATTGTACATTTGGTATAACCAATGCATTTGTAGATTTAAGGCATTTGCAGATTTAAGGGATGCACATAAGAGAATTTTTGGCATGCTTAAACACAAACACACATATCATTGTTTAGGATGCAGCATGACATTGTACATTTGATATAACCAATGCATTTGTAGATTTAAGGCATTTGTAGATTTAAGAGATGCACGTAAGAGAATTTTTGGCATGCTTAAACACAAATGCACATATCATGTTTCACCTGCTAGGTCACAAGAGCATATACAAGATTCTTTATAAAATAGACAACCAATGCATCCTATTGAAAGGAGAGAAAATAAAAGACAATAAAATAGAAATCAACAACAACACAGGAACCATAACAATGATCAAGTTCCATAAAACTATTGCCAATAGCAGTTCAGTACTCAGTAGTGAAATCATTGGTTTGGAAATGTACCAAACCCTAGACATCAAGTTTGAATATGAACTCAAAGGTTTGTTTCTTTCAAAGTTCAAACACCCTGTAGGAGCAAAAATATATAGACATGAATTGGATTTCTTTGGAATTTCTAATTACCCAAACACAATCCTCGTTGAAATAAAAGGAATGATTCATATGTTTCAAGTAATAATGTAGTAATTGGGGAAGAACATCTAAGTTATTTCATCAATACTGCACATGAATATGAGATAGACAATGAGGATGCCATGATTAAAAGAAAGTGCCAGAGAATGGTACAAAAATATCCTAGATAGTAGTACTATTTCTTCATATTCATATTTCTTCTAAATAGTGTGATGATTGTCCCAACTAGAGAATCGCAACTTTATATTATAGGTTCTTCACGACACCTTTCAACTTGTCCAATTATGCAAACTGGCTTGCCTGGGGTAGCTGTATCTAGTTGTGAGATTTTCATATCTGATCTCTTAACATATTTACTAGAAGCCCTCATATTTCTCTTAGTAAGAATAGTTGTGGCATAGGATCCTTCAAATGTTTGTGGACCCTTTGTCTTATAAAAAATGACCAATCTTTCAATCAAATGCAGCTTATGTTTGACGTGTTGTGGTAACTTTCTCATTGTAGTGACGATTCTATTGTTTAAATCAACTGTTGTCTCATAGATGCCCTTTTTGATAGTGGTAAGTTCATGTATAGAAAACTTGATACCGATCAAATCCCCATATTGTAATCTAAAAACACTCGTAAACTCCTCCTGTTGGGAGTTCCCTTTGATCTTCAACTTGTAGATTTATACTTTGATGGATAACCTTAATAACACTTTGACTCTATCACCACTCCAAAGTCTACAAGGAAGAGGGCCAATTAACAAGGATCAAAAGAGATCCTCCTACACTTTGAGCCTTGATACTCAGGTGGGTGTACCCTTGACTCACTTCTCCAAAGGAGTATCAAAATAATAAACAACTATGCCCCTTACTAATTGATTAAAAATTTTAACATTTGAATGTGTGTGTGATTGATGATGATGGACTACCTCCAGAGAAGAGATCAGTGCCTTATCAAAGGGAAAAGAGTCACTAAATAACATATATCACCCTAAAACCTTAACTCAAATACATATGAAATTAGAGTAAGTGCTTTGACTATGAGTCCCCTCACTCTCAAACATGATCATCAAATTCCAATCTAACAATGAACTCACTAAAATCACCCTAAAGGCTTTAATCCTAACTTTGTTAGGAACTCTAAGCTGATCTCACAATACTCTTTGTTTACCATATGCTAATCCACTTTGTGACCTTAACATATATGAATCCAAAATCAGAGAAGAAGACAATCAAAGATTTGAGATAGGAATTCAAGTGTACTCTCATTAATTTTCAGAAATCAATACATTACCAAGCAACAAAATACCAAAGGAAAAGACCCAAAATCCAGGCTCTCCTTGCTTAGTATAATACCATCAACAAAAACCAGGGACCAAAAGAAAGTTTTGGAGCCCTAGTTGTTGTTGTTGATGGTATTATACTGAGCAAGGAGAGCCTAGATTTTGGGTCTTTTCCTTTGGTATTTTGTTGCTTGGTAATGTATTGATTTTTGAAAATTAATGAGAGTACACTTGAATTCCTATCTCAAATCTCTGATTGTCTTCTTCTCTAATTGTGGATTCATATATGTTAAGGTCACAAAGTGGATTAGCATATGGTAAACAAAGAGTATTGTGAGATCAGCTTGGAGTTCCTAACAAACTTAGGATTAAAGCCTTTAGGGTGATTTCAGTGAGTTCATTGTTAGATTGGAATTTTATGATCATGTTTGGGAGTGAGGGGAGTAATAGGCAAAGCACTTACTCTAAAATCATATATATTTGATTTAAGGTTTTAGGGTGATATATGTTATTTAGTGACTCTTTGCCCTATGATAAGGCACTGATCTCTTCTCTGGAGGTAGTCCATCATCATCAATCACACACACATTCAAATGATAAAATTTTCATTCAATTAGTAAGAGGCATAGTTGTATATTGTTTTGAGACTCCTTTGGAGAAGTGAGTCAAGGGTACACCCGCCTAAGCATCAAGGCTCAAAGTGTAGGAGGATCTCTTTTGATCCTTGTTAATTGTCCCTCTTCCTTGTAGACTTTGGAGTGGTGATAGAGTTAAAGTGTTATTAAGGTTATCCATCAAAGTATAAATCTACAAGTTTAAGATCAAAGGGAACTCCCAACAAAATGGTGACTCTACTGGGGATCAAACAAAAATGAAGCATTATATTTTTTAGAATCTCTAGTTCTGGTTACATTGTAAAGTCAAAATCTTTTGTCAACCGGATTGATTTACCCATCTCAGTCACCAACAAAATGGCGACTCTACTGGGGAGAGTCTAGAGATAAAGGTTTTCAAAGTGCACTCTTGTTTTCCTGTTGTATTCAATGGAAAGATTTCCCATCTAGGTGGGTGGCAACTCAAGAGGTTTGAACTAGTGCTATAAGCTATAAATCATAGACAAGAGGAGGAATACTAGGTCCTTTGTCAGAAAGAATCTAGAGGTCACTCTGGAATAGTTGCCTAGACAAGAGAAGAAGGGTTGGATCAGAAGGAACGGTGAGTATACTAGTGCTCCCATAAGAGAATAAAGAAATACTAGAGGTAGAGCACCACATGTTTCCTCACATGAGGAAGGTTCACAAGATAGAGTTTCTAGATCAGCTGGTCGCCACTTTGAAGATAGATTTTATGATACCCCAGAGGCTATGTTTTAGGACAAAGGTCCATTGCCTGCAGGTCAAGATGAAAAAACTAGAAAGATGGGTTTGGAGATTGATTTAGATCTTGATGAAGATAATTTCGGAAGGGAACTCCCAACACCTCCTAAGAAATAGTACTACTGTCTAGGATATTTTTGTACCATTCTTTGGCACTTTCTTTTAAGGAATTCACAAACAACTTTATCATGGCATCCTCATTGTCTGTCTCATATTCATGTGTAGTATTGATGAAATAACTTACATGTTCTTCCCCAATTAATCCATTATTACCTTGAAACATATGAATCATTCCTTTTATTTCAACTATTGGTACAGTTTTATGGACATAGTATGACTGTCCTAGAATGACAACATTTTGGTGAGTTAATTTGTTTGTGTAGAAGTATGAATGGATTAGATCAATGGATTGGAATGGATATGGGAAGAGTATAGAATAGTTTAGAATGATGTTAGAGTTTCTTTTGGATAAGAAGGAAAAGCCATAGTGCTTAGGGGAATAGTGTGAGGACTATCCCAACTAGAGAATCCCTCATATTTCTCTCAGTAAGCTAAATAGTTGTAGCATAGGATTTGTGGACCCTTTGTCTTGTAAATAATGACCAATATTTCAATCAAATGCACCTTATGTTTGACATGTGGTGGTAACTTTCTCATTGTAGTGATGAATCTATTATTTAAATCAACTACACATGAATATGAGACAGACAATGAGGATGGACAAATAGGAATGATTCATATGTTTCAAGGTACAAAAATCTCCTAGATAGACAAAGGGTCCACAAACAGTTGAAGTATCCTATGACACAACTATTCTTACTAAGAGAAATATGAGGGCTTCTAGTAAATATGTTAAGAGATTAGATATGAAAATCTCACAACTAGATACAACTGCCCCAGGCAAGCTAGTTTGCATAATTGGACAAGTTTAAAGGTGCCCTAAAGAATCTATAATATAAAGTTGTGATTCTCTAGTTGGGATAGTCATCACACTATTTAGAAGAAATATGAAGAAATAGTACTACTGTCTAGGATATTTTTGTACCATTCTTTGGCACATTCTTATAAGGAATTCACAAACAATTTTATCATGGCATCCTCATTGTCTGTCTCATATTCATGTGTAGTATTGATGAAATAACTTAGATGTTCTTCCCCAATTACTGCATTATTACCTTGAAACATATCAATCATTCATTTTATTTCAACTATTGGTACAGTTTTATGGACATGGTATGACTGTCCCAGAGTGATAGCATTTTGGTGAGTTAATTTGTTTGTGTAGAAGTATGAATGGATTGGATCAATGGATTGGAATAAATATGGGTAGAGTATAGAAGAGTTTAGAATGATGTTAGAGTTTCTTGTGTATGAGAAGGCAAAGCCATAGTGTGCTTAGGGGAATAGTGTGATGACTATCCCAATACAGTTGTAACAGGACATATGGAACTTAGTCAAACATATTGAGAACTTTAAATAAAGAATACAATGGAAAAGAAAGAGGAAATAGCTTTAAATCAAATTTTTAATTCAGTATTTTTTTAAATGCCAAGTTACTGGCTAATTATTTTAACCAAAACCAAGTTCAAATCCAAGTCCAAATCCAAGGGTCCACAAATAGTTGAAGTATCCTATGCCACAACTATTCTTACAGAGAGAAATATGAGGGCTTCTAGTAAATATGTTAAGAGATCAAATATGAAAATCTCACAACTAGATACAGCTGCCCTAGGCAAGCCAGTTTGCATAATTGGACAAGTTGAAAGGTGTCATGAAGAACCTATAATATAAAGCTATGATTCTCTATTTGGGACAGTCATCACACTATTTAGAAGAAATATGAAGAAATAGTACTACTGTCTAGGATATTTTTGTACCATTCTTTGGTACTTTCTTTTAAGGAATTCACAAACAATTTTATCATGGCATCCTCATTGTCTGTCTCATATTCATGTGTAGTATTGATGAAATAACGTAGATGTTCTTCCCTAATTACTGCATTATTACCTTGAAACATATGAATCATTCCTTTTATTTCAACTATTGGTACAGTTTTATGGACATGGTATGACTATCCCAGAATAACAACATTTTGGTGAGTTAATTTATTTGTGTAGAAGTATGAATGGATTGGATCAATGGATTGGAATGGATATGGGCAGAGTATAGAAAAGTTTAGAATGATGTTAGAGTTTCTTGTGGATGAGAAGGCAAAGCCATAGTGTGCTTAGGGGAATAGTGTGATGACTGTCCCAATACAGCTATAACAGGACATATGGAACTTAGTCAAACATATTGAGAACTTTAAATAAAGAATACAATTGAAAAGAAAGAGGAAATAGTTTTAAATCAAATTTTTAATTCAGTATTTTTTTAAGTGCCAAGTTACTGGCTAATTCTTTTAACCAAAATCAAATTCAAATCCAAGTCCAAAACCAAATTCAAAGCCACAAGAATGGTCTTGGGAGTATTATTAGAGGTGCTTAACTTTGGAAAGTTACCATGTTAATGTCATTAAAAGAATACAAAAAATTAAGGCCTACAAGATTTTATGATAATGTTCTATTTGAAATAGGGTGCTCAAGTTAACAATGAAATAAAAAATTCCATGCTTGTATTCATATGATTAGGAGAGGTTTCTTTGTGTTTTCATTACTTAAGAGCAGCCTATATATGGAGGTAAGGAGTCCCACAATGTTATTCAGTTTCCCTAGTTATTTACCTAATTTTATTTATTTAAATCTACTCTTTACAAATATTTTTCTATCTATACACCCTCTATTGCTATTGTAATTGCAAAGCATCAAAACCATCCATTTCTAAACTTTGATTTGGTATGATAAATGTCCCTTTGCATTGAGAAAATTATAGTTGATAAAATGGTTGTTTAGTAATGATTTGTATTTGTAGGTTGCAAAAAAGTCATCCTTCTTCCACCAATGAGTCATTCCATTCAATAAAGACCATGTCTAATGATATCAATGCACAAAAAAATAAGGAGACAATTGCTAGACTGTGGTCTAACTTAAAAAGAAAAGGTGATGGAAAATGTTATTGTCCTTGCAAAATTTGTAAGGGCTTAAAGACTTGAAGATATCTAATCAAAACAGTTGAGGAACATTGTAGGCAACATGGTCACATTAAAGAGGGAAATGAATTTTGTCCATTGGTATGTATTTTAATAATTTATAAAATACATAAGACATGATTTGATGATGACATCATGGTCATGGTTAATATAAGGTCATCATTTTCATATAGTTCAACGTCCCTGAGTTTCATGTTATGGACCATGACAATCCGAAGAATGTCAATTTCCAAATGAGGGAACATGGAGGTGTGAATATAAAAGTAGAAGGTAATGATACCATGGAAGAAGACCATGATGATGAAGAAGATCATGATGATCAAGATGATCATGATGATCAAGATGATGATGATGATGATGATGATGATGATGTTGATGCAAAGCTTGATGTACCTATACTTGAGAAGGCACACGAGCCCCTATATGAAGGCTCTGAAACAACTCTTCTTTCCATTGTATTGTTGTTGGTGAACATAGCAATGACACGTATGTTAAGGTATGTCATCTTTTTTCATTATTTTAGTCATAATTCTATTACAATTAACATTGGGTGAATCGTGTAGCAATTAATATTCTTTAAATTAACAAATTATATTTTTGGTCATAGGTTGATAGGTGAGTGTTTGTTACCACCATCAAATATTCTACCTTGCTCGTACCAAGAATTATCTACGATTATGAAAGATATTGGAATGGAGTATCAAACAATACATGCATGTCCGAATGATCATATTATATATCATAAACAGCATGAATTTACAACAAAATGCCCTATTTGTCATATTAGTAGATATCAATCAAATTGAATAACAAAAAAGGTGCCTCGTAAGGTTCTTCGGCATATTCCCATTATTCCACATCTGCAACAATTATTCAAGTGCAATAGCTTGGCACAATTTATGGATTACTATGCACGCAATAGAAGTCAAGATGACATTATGTGAATGCCTATGGATGGTTCAGCATTTAAGGAAATAGAGGAAAAATGGCCACACTTTAAAGAAGAACCTCATAATCTCAAGCTTTCATTGGCAGCGGACGGTGTCAATCCATTTGGAGAGATGAGATCTACTTACTCAGTGTGGCCTGTTTTTGTTATCAACAATAACATTCCTCCTTGGTTGTCCATAAAGAGGGAGCACATAATGTTGGGACTGATTGTTCTAGGTATTTTTTGATTTAATGGTCATCTAAATTAATTTATTATTAATAATCCATCAAAATGGTCATAATAATTATGTAATGTTTTTGTTCATTCAACTAGGCAAGTACCAAGTTTAAGATATCAATGTATATATTGATCCCCTTATCGACAAGTTGATGGTGTTATGGAATGGGGTCACTATGTATGACATCTCTAGACCAATAGGACAAAGACAATTTTAATTCCATGCAATGCTTGTATGGACAATACATGATGCCCCTGGGCTAACACATTTTTGTGGTATGTTCTCTTCTTAACACCTCTTTTTTGGTATGTTATAGTGCTAACACAAAGTTAACACATTTAATCCAATTATACATGATCTTGTAGGTCTTTAGACAAAGGGAAAATTTGCATGTCCATTTTGTGGTCCAAAGATGAAATCCCGTCATTCAAAAAGTTTAAGAAAGCAGGTGTTCAATGAGAATAGACACTTTCTACATAGAAATCATAAGTACCAAATTACCAAAAAATATTTTTTCAATGGGAAAGAAGAGACTACATCAAAGCCATGAAGAATGACACCTTGCATATAGAATTCAGCATACAATAAAATAAATCGTCGAGGTAATGTCATTCCATCTGATGGTTTTTGTTTCAAATTTATAGTTTGATATTGTGTTTTGTTTATTGATGATGTAATTGATGCTTGTGAAGTTCATCAAGGCATCAATGACCAACTTCCAAAAGGACTAAAAAGTTATCCTACACAATTTACTAGGTTTTCGTATTATGAGCAACTCCCAATCATCCATTTGTTTGATCCTATGCATATTGGAAAGAATGTAACAGAGACATTATGGAAAATATTGGATAGAAGGCGTGACAAAGACCAAATTGTCAAAATTTGTAGTGACATTGAAGAATCCAACCATGCAATGAAAAATGTCATTTGATCAAATAACAATGGTGACCATATTGATACAAGTGCCCTTAGCTCATTATTGTCGGAGCAGCAGAGCAATGCTATAAAAGAAATCATAAAAAAAATATGATTTCCCATAGCATTTGCTGTGAACATAAATGATCTCATATCAAAGAAAAGTGAATTTGGGCCAGGGATGAAAACACATGATTGACATACATTTATTAAGGTAATTCATGTTATTTTGTATTCACTATATATTTGTATACTGCATGTAGTTTTCATTGCATTCTTTTATAAAATATTGACAAGATCATTTTACAAATATTGTAGTATGTTCTACCTCTATCTCTCCCACACCACTTCGCCAACAGTGTCAAACAAGTTATATATGATCTTGAAAAATACATGAGGTGGTTGTCATCTAAAAAAATCAATAAAGAAGATATAAAATATTAGAAGAGAAAAATTCCTCTTCTTATGTGTGAAATGCAAAAGTGTCTACCTTCAACTTTTTTCAATGCACAAGAACACTACCTCATACACTAACTATTTGTAACTATTTAATGCTATGTACAATTGATACTTCTACTTCCTAACTAACTTGACGGTGTCCCAGGTCTACCTCACCTGGTCCAAAACATGTGTTTTATGCTTGTTTGGTTTCATGGATATGATGGAGACATCACAGTTTAGAAAACTAAACTAAGACCTGAATGCAAACTTTTTGATGCTAATAGGTAAGTCCCAAAATATTAATAAGATTTTGTTTCACTAGATTATATTATAGCTACAACAAAATAGATGCAATTAGGAATACTTCAAATTTTCAGACCAGTACTAGTCATTCATTAAAACCATCTAATAATCTAGATAAATAAACATCTATTGTTTGAACTTAAGTTTGTAAATATATGGTTCAAACAAACCTCATCAAATATCAATATCAACAAATTTTAAATGGCTTTGAGAAGAAAGAAACCATGCTAACATTCATGCTGCATTTGACATTGCAATGCTAATTATAGACAACCAATATATTCAACTAAAATCAGGAATATATTGAAAATGGTGTACCACATTTTTTTTTAAACAAAAGTTTGAATTGGTCCCAATTTCAACCTTTTCACAACACTATTTTCAACCAGAATGCTATACATTCGACAGTGGCTTGATCACAATTTTAAACTTTACACAGTACTATTTTTGACCAAAATGTTATACATTCGACGGTCTTTTCGATGAACGAGGGTGGATGATTCGAGGGCATAAAGGTCAATATTTTGACCTTCACACCAATTGACTTCGACGAGGTGATGGTGTTATTCTTGCAGTTCGAAGGGATTATTTCAGTGGATAATTCGATGACTTGTCTGGTCAAAATTGTGACTATTATTCACCATGTAGAAAATTTGACGAAAAAAGATTGACGACAGTTTTAGTCGTCTATTCAACCAATTGTTGTAGAAAATTTGACCAATTCTCGTCAAAATTTCGGGTAAAATTTACTAGTGTTCGTCCCAAAGGGGGCATGGTATTGCACATCAATCATATCTATAAATCAAATCTTTCCTCAGTAACCAAGACAACAACCATGTCTAGTTGTTGATTCATCTAGAGACCTCATCACTTGGGGCACATTTCTTGGGGCATATCACATTCATCGAGATCCATATCAATCTGGTATCCTAATCTATCTTGTAAACTATATCAACCTTTTGTAACCATCAGTTCATTAACGTCATTTCCTTGGTTCTTCATAACTGAAGGGTTCAGATGAGATAACAATATTGATTCCTTTGGACAATCAGGTCTGGAATTAGGTCACTCACTTCCTCGTAATCATAAGGTACAGAATCAGGCATTTTTGACACTTTTTCATAATCACTGGTTCATTGTTACTATAGTTAACATTATCTTTAGTCAATCAGGACCTAACATCTTCAAATCTCTCAATCAGTTTATGTCTCAGAATCGATTAATCTTTCAAATCAATTTCATACATCTTTATCAAAATAGACTAATCTTTGAACCACTGCACTTCGCACAGTAATTCAAAGAGGGGCAAAATGTAATACCCCAAAAATGGGCTGTAGGTTCATTAACCTCTTACATCAACAATTCGATCAAAATTGACATCAAAGTCCTAACCTAAGGCACATCTACACATTAGTCTATCAAAAACCTAATTGATTATCTCAATTTTGCATCAGGGAATATTCGTTGAATATTCCTAATTTATCATAATTATCTTTAATTAAATATTATTTGGCAATAAATGTCATTATTTATCCTAAATTGATTAATTGAATATGCTAAATATTTAATGAATTAATTTAATTCTACCACTTAATTATTTAATTAGATTTAATTGCATTTATTCCTAATTAATATTGTTTTTATTTTGACAATAAATTGAATATTTATTTAATTGATTTAAAATCAAAGTTGTCAAATTTAATGATTTAATTGGAATAAAGTTTGATTTAATAATTGATTAACCCATAAATCAATTGTTTTAATTCAAATATCAATTAAGTTGAGAATAAATCACTTTATTTATTAAATTAATTCATATTAAATCATGTTCAATCAGAAAAGCAGTTAACTTTAAACCAATTTTTATTTTCAATTTGTTAACTTTCTAAACTCAACATCTGATGATGAGTTGAAAAAGAGAACTAAACTCTATTTTGAGATAAAATAACTTTTGCATGATTTTATGAGTTTATTTATTCTTAATTTCTTGTTAACTCAAAAATCAACCTGAGTTTATCAAGAGTGATTTATGGTTTTTCTTATGCATCCTAAAACCCTGGATTTTTGTAAAAACAAGGCTCAGTTCTTCATAATAGATCCCTCAAGATTTCAATCAATCTAACATTCCTTAAGCTTTCAATTTGTCAATCTCTCGAATTTACACAATTACTCTGGTGAAATTACATACGAAGAATCAAGCTTTTGCGACAGGCAATTTTGTGATATCATTTTATAGTTTTTCATAGATTTTGCATACTTTTGCATTCATCTTCATAGTATTGTTAGATTAATTTCATATCATTTCAATTCATTCTAGATTAGTTTCATATCAAGTTTTTCATCTAATTGCATCAAAAATAAAAAATGAAAAGATTAATTTGCATTCATATTTCATTGCTTTCATCATTTTAAATCCTTTGTTTAGGTGTTGCATTTTCACTAACCTCGATCTAATCCGAGAATACCATACTCGCACCTACTAGAAGGCAGTAAATCGCCTAGTTAGCTATATTGTTCTTATTTGCAAATTTTGATTTCACTAACCTCTAATGTTTTACTGAAGTGTTGTGTCCACAACTAGGTATAATTTTCACACACACGATAACCTTATTGTAAAACAATGTTATCAAATTTCTATCAAAACTGCATTTTTACCTTAACATAGAAGTTTCATTCTATGGATTTCCATTGAAAGAAGTAATTAGTGCACACAAATTGTATTGGTAACATTTTATATGACTTGCTTTGTATCTTTTCTTATAAGAATTGTGTAAATGGGAAAGGGTGTTGACTATGGATAAATAGAGAAGGGTAAATATTTTTCTTTCACCTGTCAGTACAAGTCTGGCAAAAATATGCTTATTCTTAAGCTATGGAAGCACGTGATTGATTTTTTGTTGGTTATTATATTTTCTCTCTACCATATCTTTGTTAGTTCTACTTTTATGTATGATAAAATTACTTAGTTCACAACTTGGACCAGATTTCTTTCCATTCCATCAATGTTGAGTTGCTAGGTTACTCATGCAGGGTTGGTGTGCTCTTCATTTTAGGATGAGCTATGAGGGAGGTAACCACTCTCTGGTTAGGTGAAAATAATTCTTGGATCACAATTTAGTCTTGATATTTGTAGATGGAGAGATGTTTGATGGGATATGAGATCGAATCATGAAAATGGACGATGGATAGTCCAATGGCATCATATATTGATTTTTTGTACCATTTCGACCTTTTGGTCATGTATCTTTTTATTTTGTATACCTATATTGTATGATGCACGACAAGATGGTCAACATCTTATATGTATTTACTTCCTTGTATTCTATTTGGATTATTCATGTACTGATAGGGAGACCTTAATCACTTCTTGAGCCAAGAAAGATCAATCACTAAGGTCACTTCCTAGATAGATTAGGGTTTCTTTTATCACCCTCTCACTTTGGGATAAACTAATAATTCTTCCCACCTCCTTGGGGTCTTCCTACCAATTGAGTTACTACCAATTGTGGTTAAGTGTTTTTTGACTCCTTTGAAGAAAATTATCACAAACTAGATTGATCTTTGTTACTGATCTCAAGAATTCCTATAGTTTAGGCTTGTAGTCCTCTTAGCCCAAAACTAGGTCTTTGAACACTGGTTTTTCTCAATACCTCTGAAACTTCACATACAAGCCCCCAAATATGATTTAAGATCTAGATACCCTTTTAGAAACTCTCAAATATTTTTGAGGTCTAGGATTTCTCAATTGGTCGTATAGTACCTTTCAATTGTTGAGTCTCTTTCTAAGAAAATAGGCCTAATTGACTAGGTCACTTAACTAGGTATACAATATTGGCTCCACAAACTTTAAAAATTGGTTCTAGGGATTTATCAAATCTCTAGAAGCACTTCCCAATCCCCACATGTCCTTTCTCAATCCAAACTTGCAAATTACAAAATTCACTATCATTGGCTTTTCTCTTAACTGGGACAGAAAGCCTTCAAACTAAGCTCCCTTCACCTCAGACACCTATACAAGTTAGAACATTATATAAAAGGTTTCCACTTTACTTCCTCCATGAGAAATCAATTTTTTGTGGAGGGAATTCATGGTGGAACCATTTTTATACTGTAACCTCTCAAACTGGCAACGTATAGTCTAGTGAGGGTTAGGATTACAAAAACAAAACATAGTAAAGGAAAAAAACACTACAATCTATTTATAGATAAATAATATAAATTAAAGAAATGAAAAAACAAAACATAATTTTTCTCAATCAAATTTCAGTGATGAGCTTCAAACTCCAATAGACAATATGGAAAACTCAGAGATTGTAAACATCAAATGTATCTCGGGAACTATGTATACAAGTTGTCTAACCTCGTACTTTTAAAATAAAAACTAAATACCATTACTAACCTTAAAAAAAAACCTAGGTCTGATCCCTAACCAACATTTAGGGAATTTAGACAGTTCTTGTCTGAATATTGTAAAAGTTGTTCAAAATGTTATCAAAGTTGCTCGAGCAACTTTGACAAATTTTGCATTTTGTCATGGAAACTTTCTCTAAAGGTCCTCAAAGTGACCCAACTAACCTCAAACCTATTCTAAAACTTAAGACTCCTTAAAAAGAAATTCACCAACCTATTTCTAAGCATTTCCACACTTTAGGCCCTATTTGGCCAGATTGGCAAACTAAGTCAAACTAGTTGCAACTGAGTGCCAAGTCCAAAACTTAAACTAAATACCTAACCTCTAGAATCTCTTGGATTCTTATTCTCTTATTGACTTGTCTAAGATCAAGTACAAGTCAAAATACAAGGGAGAAGCCTTCTTTACCTAGGTGCTCCTACACCATACTCCTCCTGAACAAAAGAATTCAAGTAACAGTTGGTGACAACAAATTTTATCTATACCAAATTTCTTAAATGTTGCTCCAACAATCCATGTGGCTTCTAACTTCAGGTTTTCAAAATGTTGTCAAAGTTGCTCGAGCAACTTTGACAACTTTTACATTCTTTCATGGAAACTTTTTTCTAGAGATCCTCAAACTAACCCAACTGGCCTCAAACCTATTCTACATCTTAAGACTCCTTAAAAATAACTTCACCAACCTATTTCCAATAATTTCCACACTCTAGGCCCTGTTTGGCCAACTTGGAAAACTAAGTCCAACTAGTGGCTCCCTAACTAACTTTGTCCAAAAGTTGGCTTTGGTCCTCAAGGACCAAATAGGTCAGTTAGGGAAGTTGAAATGATGAGGAGAAGATTATTTAAGGACTTCAATGGAAAAATTTAGAGGTTAGATGTCATTTTGTTCCAAATATTAGTGTTTGTAGGGTGTCAGAGATAGATGATGACTATAACCATAGCCTTTTGAGTTGCTTAGACAAGTAATTGAATGAGATGAATTTATTTCATTGTTAATTAGCTTTCTAATAGTTTTTTTTAATTATGTATGGTGTGAAGTAAATTGATAAGCTCTATTCTGCATTGTAATTTAATTTTCTTGGTAGGTAGGGTTCTTTGGTCCAGTTTGGACTGTACATAGAAAAATGGCCTCCCGGGCTTCTTAAATCCATGGTAAACAAAATGGGTCTAAATGGAATATAAGAGGGGTCATAGTTTTCCTTTTTGATTTAGGAGTAGAAGTGATAGGAATTAGTTTTGAGCTTTTCCCTAGGCAAGCTTAGCCATAGCCCAACTAGGGAAAAAGAAAATCAAAGACCGAGAAGTTGGAGGGTTGGATTGGTAGAAGCAATCCAAGAGTTGAAGAATATTAAATTAATAAAGATACAACACTCCAAGAACTGGGTGATAAGATTTCATTGGTCCAAGAAGACAAAACCAGTAGTAAGAGAAATTAGCCCTATTTTTAAGGATTGAGTCCCTAAGGGTGTGAAGGTACTGTATGGAGGACTTGAAGAAACCTCACCTTGAAAATATTTTGTATTTTTTAAAAGGGTATCTGGATCCTAAACTAGTTTTGGGGGTCATCAACCAAAATTGTGAGGAAATCCTTATTTTGTACCTAGACAGGACTACAAGGGGTAACTAGGCCTAATTCCTAGATTTTAGGAGCTCGATGGGAAGAAGGTTGAAGAAGGGTTGCAAACCTTTAAGTTAGTTTTTATATGACCTAAATTCATTGAAATTCAACCCTGCAATCCATGATGAACATGTTAGCATAGGTGGCTAGAAAACACTATGTGGAATTCAGTGAGCATTGAAATACTTTGTTGATAGGGTGGATCTTGGTTAGGAGGATAGAGATCTTTGTGACTTTCCCTTGGGATTAGGGTTAGAGAAGTCCCTAAAAAGGTCTATTGAAGAGGCCTTGAGAGTGATTCAAGTTGACACTGAGTTGAGAATCACCACTCCTATCAATTCATGTACATTGTTCCTTGTGATGGTGTTTGTTGTGATATGAAAATATCTTGCATAATCTTTGAAGATTACACCAGTTCATGTGTAAGTAGTATAATTTGGAAAAGTGAAACTTAGTAGTTAGGGAACTTGTCCACCATAGTACTCTTTGTTGTTTTCATTACGCTTAGGAGTAGATTATAATTTATGAACCCTGATCCTATTTACTTGCCACATATTTCCAAAAATCCAAAAATGCATTTCATTATGAATCTTTCGATAGATTCCATCCTACATGATTTAAAATCTATTCAAGAAGTAATGACCCTTGTGATATTCAATAAATCACATCAACACCAATCTTATCCAGGACTTGAGGAACCTTGGAGTCATGGTATGATCTTCTTGCAATCATATCATACATGGTACTCTATTCAAGAGAGGATAAGATATTTCAGTGTTTGATTCTATTGTTTGGTGGGTCATAAAAAATACATCAGCAAGTAGTAAATCTTTTAGAACTCCTTGTGAAGTAGACATCCATCATAGATTTGAAATCGATAAAAAGTTAAAAACTTATGCTCTACTATTCTCAATTAAATTTAAATGAAGACACTATTAGGGAGCTTACACCTAATTATTCTGAACATAACCGATATCAAAATGTATAATCCTAATTTTTAGAAGAAAAAATTGCATTTATCTATTATTTCCACTAGACAAAACAAAAAGAGCTTTGAAGAATCTATTGAAAATATATTTTCATTTAATTTCTACTTTTATCTCTTTTGAGTATGAAGAAAAATGCAAAACTCTATAAGCAACATAAATAAAGTACATGATAAAACCTGCACACTAAATGATAAAAGAAACAATCACATAAATGCTCGCATATGTAACCTAGTTTGTGAGATGTAAAATTACGATAATAAAACAAGTCTTAGTGGATTCACATTTTCGCCATCTCTCTATTCTACCTAGATTTGTCCATCTTTTGGGGACAAAGAAAAAATATAGAACTCTTACTCCAAGAACATGAATGTAAATACCTTGCAACAATTCCAATAGCATGAGCAATATCAGGTCTAGAATGTACTACATACATCAATTTACCAATCATGGATCAGTAAAGAGTCTTATCAACCTTGGTAGTATCCTCTTCCTTTGTTAATTTACATTCGGTAACCATCGGTGTTCCTACAGGTTTTTCATTTTCCATACCGAATGTCTTCAAGACCTCCTTTATGTATTTTGATTGAGTGATGAAGATTCCATCACTATGTTGAATCACCTACAGTCCTAGAAAGAACTTAATCTCTCCAAACATTGACATTTCAAACTCTTTCTGCATCTCATCAACAAATGCCTTACACACATTATCTCTTCCTCCAAAAATTATATCATCGACAAAGATTTCATTTATGATAATAGTGTCATCAAAATTTCCTTTCATGTATAGATTACTGTTATCACTTGTTCTAATAAAACCAATACTTAACAAATATGTGTGTGGTCTTTCATACCATGCTCTTGGAGCTTGTTTCAGTCCATACAATGCCTTGTGCAGTCTACAAACCTTTTCTCGGTTGTCTAGATCTTCCAGGTTGTTCAATGTAGACCTCTTCTTCAAGTATTCCATTTAGAAAAGAAGACTTCACATCCATTTGATAAATTTTAAATTTCTTATGTGCAGCGTATGCCAGTAACATTCTAACACCCTCGAGTCTTGCAACAGGTGCAAATGCCTCACCATAATCAATTCCTTCTTCTTGTGCATATCCTTTACATACAAGTCTAGCCTTGTTCCTTGTCACTTCACCATTCGCATTCAGCTTATTTCTAAAAATCCATTTAGTACCAATTACATTCTTATCCGTCAGTCTGGGTACTAAAGTCCATGTTTTGTTCTTCTCAATTTTTTCAATTTCCTTAGTCATTGCCTTGACCCATTCTTCATTATTCAAAGCAACTTGTACAGTTTTAGGTTCAAATTCACAAACCAAACAAGTACCTTGTCGTGATTTACTTCTAGTTTGCATACCAGCATTCTTGTCTCCAATAATTTGGTTTTCAGGATGATGTCTTCTTACAAATCTTGCTAAGATCTTGGATCTTCTATCTTGTGCATCTTGGTCTATATTTTGCTATGCATTCAGTTTACATTCATTAACATGCTCAGTAGGTTCTCCTTGATCATCATTATGTTCTGTCAGTTGTGTCGGTTGCTATGCATTGCTCATCTATCCATCAATTACAGTAGTCTGTGATAGTCTTGATTGAAACTCAGGGACATCATAGTATGTAAACTGTCAGTAGTCTTCAGGTTCCTCAGTCTTTTCTTCATTTGTAAGCTTGTCATCAAATTCATCAACTCGAACATTTACACTTTCAATAATCTTGTTAGTCATCTTGTTCAAACATTTGTAAGCTTTACTTTGGGAAAAATATCCTAAGAATATTCCTTCATCTCCTTTGGAATAAAACTTACCATTCCTATCATCTTTTAGGATAAAAGACTTACTTCCAAAGATTCTAAAATAACTTACATTAGGCTTGTGTCCAAACCAAAGTTCATATGGTGTTCAGTTGGAGTCCTTCTTTAACTGTACTCGGTTAAGTACATAGACAATAGTACTTACATCTTCTCTCCAAAATTTTTGTGCAATGTTCTTTTGTATCATTAGTGTCCTCATACAATCAACTATTGATCTATTTCTTCTTTCAACAATGCCATTCTATTGTGGTGTTCTCGGTGCACACACTTGTCTCTAGATTTCATGCTCATTGCAGAAGTTAGTAAATTCATCAGATATAAATTCACCACCTCTATCTGACCTTAAACATTTAATATCCTTACTAGTTTCCTTTTCAAACTTAGCCTTATACCATTTAAACATCTTAAATGATTCAAACTTTTCTTTCAAAAACATCACTGTCATCAATCTAGTATAATCATCAATAAAGAGAATAAAATATCTATCACCATAGTAGCTGTGATTTCTCATCGGTCCACATAAGTCGGTATGTACCAACTCAATAATTTTCTTTGTTGAGAAATATTTTCTTTTAAAACTAGATTTAGTCATCTTTCCCTTTTGATATTCATGACAAAGAGTATGATCAGGCTTATGTAAGTTAGGCAAACCTCTAACTCTTTTCTTCTTATTGATCTCGATCATATTATCAAAATTTACATGACATAATCTCTTGTGCCATAGCCAAACATCTTCATCTTTCATTAGTAAACAAGAAGATTCATAAATATCAAGATAAAAAAGGTTACCTCTAGTCTGAGTACCAGTCCCAAAAAGTCTTTCATCAGCTTCATAGATTTTCACCTTTTTGTTTTCAAATACCAATATGTGATCTGAATTAATCAGCTGTGCAACACTTAATAGATTGTAATTTAGTCCATATACCCAGTAAGCATTCTCACATCTTATCTTATCATTTATTACTAAGGTACCTTTACCTTTCATAGTGCACAGAGCATCATTTCCCATTTTTACAGAACCACCATTATATTCAACTAATTCTTCAAATTTGTCTACATCACCTATCATATGATGTGTGTAGCCACTATCAATAATCCATGTATCATTCTTTCTTACTTGTGAAATCAGGGTAGATTCTTCATGTTTCTCATCTTCTTTTGAATCATCCTTCATTGCCACAAATATAATCTCTACACTAGAATCAGATTCAGAGTTAGTCTCTTCAGCAGCAAGGTAAGCCTTCTTACCTTTATCTTTTCGGTCATCTCTATCTTTATGTTGGTAATTCTTATGAACTCTCCTTCCATAACTTCCTTCATATCTATCTCTAGGTTCATCATCATCATTTCTTTTACGAGGACATCTAGCAATGATATGACCTACTTCCTTGCAGTTAAAACAAGCCAAGGGTAATTTACCTTTATACTTCCCTCTGCCTTTTGGTAATCTTCTAGCCATTAACACTTCAAGCTTATCAAGGTCATCATCAGTGTCACTATCATATTTACTAGATTTCCCAATCTTTAGTTTTGACATGAAAGAAGACTCAATATTAGTTCCAGAAGGTACAACACTGTTATCAAAATTATTTAGCTCAAAGGTAGTATCAAGAATGAGATTGGAAGAATCAAAGTATCAAGAATGAGATTGGAAGAATCTCAGTTTTCATGAATTACAGACACTCTAATGGCATATACAAGTAACAAAGTTATGAGGATTTTGCTGATAATTGTTTCTTCATCAATGACTCCATCAAAAGCTCTTACAACATAAACAACTTCTTTGATCCTGTTTGAATATTCCACAATATTTTCTCCTTCTTTCATTCTCATTTCATCAAATTTTCCTCTTAAGCTCTCTACTCTAGCTCTCTTGACAAATGTGTTACCATTGTATACTTGCTCTAGTCTATCCCACATTGCCTTAGTAGTACTCAATCCTTTGATTTCTTCAAATTCAGTGTCGGTACAGGCATCAGCAAGTTCCATCATTGCTACATTGTGATCATGCTTATCTTTTTGTTGTTCCACAGTCAGAGGACCAGTTGGTTCACTGTAGCCAGTTGTCATAAAATGTAGTGCATTTCCACCAATTCCATCTATATGCAATTTCATTCTTTGTTTCCATATTGAGAAGTTGTCTTTGTTTAGTCTCGGCACTTCCCTCTTATTCATTTTGTGATCTTTATGCTCAAGTCCTTGAAACTCTATTTCAAGCAACCAATGCTCTGATACCAATTGTTAGAATAGCTAAGAGGGAGGGTGAATCAGTTATCCAGGTCCTAAAACAAAATAAGTAACTTAAAACTTGTATCTTCAAATACTATCACTCGGTGAACATATATCTTCTTCACTGTCACTGTATTTACCGATTATTACATAAGCTCAAAATAATTTACTGATTAAATCTAATAGTTAACATGTAAAGTATGATAACAAATAGATAACATGCTCAAGACATAACACAAAAGATTTTAACGTGGAAACCCTATTAAGGGAAAAACCACCTGGGAACCGGCAACCCAAAAATTTCACTCTTCTAAAGTGAGACCTGTGAGGACCAAACCCTATTAAAGGTTACAATGCACACTGTTAGGTGTGACCTGGTTAGAGGATTTTCCACTAGGAGTTATCTTTCAATCTTCTGTCACTCACTGTGCTGATTTACAGGATAACCATGTTTCATTGATTAAAATGAAACACCAATTAGAACTTAAAAGTCCACTCGGTTAAGAGATTTTCACTAATTACAATTAATAGAAAGTAACAGTAGTTTGATTCGCCTTATTACAAAAAATTGTAGATTATGAATCAATGTTATGCTCAAACAATATATTCTGACCATTTAACACTTCAAATCTTAAATCAACTTCACTTACAATCAATCAATACTATGCTCTGTGTAGCTTGGTTTGTTCTCTGTGTAGCTCAGTTTCTGCAGTCTTGGTTCAGTAACCAATTGATCAGAAATTGCATGAATATAGATTCACGCTTAGCTTCTTGCAGTATCTCCTTCTTCTTGTCTTTTTTTTATTTTTTTATATAATATAATGAATTTTCTTTCTCCTTAAATAAACAAGTAAGCCGTTTCATTTTCATCCATTAGATTTTGCCGCTTAATCCTATTCATTGCTTTTGCCGCTTTAACCTTCTTCGGTAGATGTGTCTTTAACATGTTTCAATCTTCTTTGTCAGATCTTTCTTGAATTTTGTCAGTCGTCGATCTTGTAACAAACTTTATTCCTTTTCATATCTTTATGCTGATTTCGAGGTGCCAGCTCATCAATCTTCCTGGCCTACAACATCATTAAATGATCTTCTATTTTTCTTGGTCAAGTCAAATAAATGTGTCATTAAACCTTATCGGTTAAACTTGTGCTTGGTATAGAACACACTACATCGGTGTATACTGTCATTAGTGTTCATACTGAGAATCTTGGTAAACACTAAATTGTCTTCTTTTACCGACCAACACTTCTTGGTAATTTTTGAATTCCTTTCTTCATAATAGATGAATACTGTGTAGTAGGATCAGCATAATGAGATCAGAGACTCATCAATAAGTTATCCAAAGCATTCCATAACCTCATTTGCTGTGACCTTCTTCCACCA
The DNA here is from genome assembly GCA_027943335.1 of Chamaecyparis obtusa. NCBI lineage: Eukaryota > Viridiplantae > Streptophyta > Pinopsida > Cupressales > Cupressaceae > Chamaecyparis > Chamaecyparis obtusa. The sequence goes on from BSBK01000978.1 coordinate 85,268, forward strand.
TTCTTCAGATGTCTCGGTAATGAATAACTTACAAGATAAGTACTGTCAAACTAATAAGAAAATAGTTGACATCAATGACAACATCATACTAATTTAGCAAATAATATTATATATCCATCTTCAGCTCTGTAATTTTCAATCACTTGTTCAACAATCTCTCCATATGATAAATCAGTTGTAGACTTAACATTTAATTGGCCAATAAAGTGCCCACGTGGTTTCTCCTTTGATGGTTCCAATTCAACTATTATTGAAATATGTTAAGGAAAACATTTGGTAAAGCATTTGATATGATGGATTTTCTTCTTTCATTTGGTTTTTCTCCAAACCCTATTGCCACCATGAACATAGTAATCTTGTGATCTTTCTTTGTGGGTTTTTGATATGTTTGCCTGCAAAGCACAAAGAATGATTTGATAGTAATATTTTTGAAAGAAATCACATATGGAAGGTAATATGAGGATTTTAAATAGAATAAGATTTTTTCTTTGGGTTATGTTATATAGATCCTTCTTTTCTTTTGCAGCTAATGGGTTTTGTGTTTCTTTTGTTGTGAAATGTCATGAACGGAAAATGAGCTTTTTTTAAAGAATTCCATAATAAAGTGGTTTCTCTTCGTGAGAAGTCTAAAGAATAGAGATAACTGGAACTGGTTTTTTAAATCAGGTATGCAATACAACTTTTTGGTTTTATAATGAAACTCAAAAAGTTTCATTTTATCTTTGGCAACTTTGATATAATTTTACATTGGACATTGAAGATGAAAGGAATGGTTATTATTCATTTTCAGAAACCATGTATTTATTGTTTTGGTTGATAGTTAAATTTGGTTTGTGGTAACCAATTTCAATTGGTTTGTAATATTTTCATTTTCCCTCTTCCAAGTATGAAATTGTTGCACGACAATGAACTAACTGGCATTAAAATGAGCACTTTTCATTTGCAGTTATCTTCTAGAAAAGAATGAGGAATGCTTCTTTACCACACGGTTATTGATTTCATTTTTACAATGTTAAACTCTAGTCAAAGGATTTATTATTAAATAAAAATAGTTTTCATTTGTTGTACCTGATTCTCAAAAATAGTGAAATATTTTATTTCTTAATACATCCCCATATAAGGGAATATGCATGTGTATTCAAAATGAGAAAAAGGGAAAACAAATACACACTCATATTTTTTCTTATGTATGGAGCATTGTGTGATATTGAAAGTAAAATGCATAAGGTTATTTGTGTACATGAATTTAAGAAATTTGAAACATACATTTATGTACATTTGTAATCTGAAAAACATTTTGTGAAAGAAAGAGGAGTTGAAGCTCCAAGCAATTGAAGCTGCTAAATAGTGTAAAGAAGGGTTGTTGCTCAATAAAATGATAGGTTTTAATGGAGTGATTTTTTCCCTATGAAAAGACCGAAAGGTTTTCAGGGTTTTCCACTTAGCACAGATCGTGTGTCTCTTTTGTGAGTTGTATTCACCTACTCTGATATCTTGCATTTTAAATTTCATGTTCATAGGATTTTAATGGATAAATGTTGTTTATACATGTCAATTTAGTTTAAAAGTCTCAAAGTTTTATAAATCATTCTGTTCTAATTCACCCCCTCCCCCTCTCATAATAGCACCCACTTCCAAAAAGTGGTATCAAAGCGTAGGGTCCCTTCCTAGGTCTGCCTATAGAGATTATCTAGGGATGGTTTGGAAGTAAATGGAACATGCTAAGGGAGCTTCTCTTAGTAGAGCCCCATTATTTGATGGCAGTGACTATGTTTTTTGGAAGGTAATGATGGAATCCTTCATCAACTCTTTATATATTAATATGTGGGAAGTTGTAGCAACAAAATATGTTGATCCAAAAACTATACCCACAGATCCTAATGATAAGACCAAGTATGAGCTTGATAAAAGAGCAAAATTTTCTATCCTATGTGGTATTACTAAAGATGTGTTTGTAAAAGTCATGTACTGTCAATCTGCTAATGATATCTGGGAAAAATTGGAAACCATTTACCAAATTGATGAAAAAGTAAAGGAATCAAAATTGATAACTTTAAAAACTCAGTTTGATAATTTGAAGATAAATGAGGATGAAAGCATAGCTGCTTACTTCTTAAGAATTGATGAAGTGGTAAATGATAGAAGGGGGATAGTAGAGATAATTGAAGAACATGACATTGTCACAAAGGTAGTTAGGACTATTTTACCTAAATTTGAAACAAAGATCTTTACCTTAGAAGAAAAGAAACACTTTTCTAAAATGACTTTACATTAGTTACAAGGAACCTTGACTACATATGAGATGAGAATCAGCAATCAAGATGGTTCCACATCAAAAGAGAGAGCCTTTAAGGCTGAGAAACAAGATGAGAGTGATTCATATTTAACAGATGCTCTAGAAGCATTGTTAGTCAGAAAAATGAGAAAGAAATATCAAGGAAATCTTAAGTGTTTTAGTTGTGGTCAATTAGGACACTTTGTTGCAAAATATCCCTATACTAATAAAGATGATAATGATGAGAAAATTGAAATTTTTTCAAAAAAGAAACCTTGGAATCATAATAAAAGGTTCAAGAACTTTAAAAAGAAGAGTCTCTTGTCAAAAGAGGACTCAAACGAAGAATCAAACAATTCAGGAGAAGAAGGAGAAACATTATTCATAGATGAAATAATAAATGATCCTAAATCAGAATCTAGTAAATCAAAATATTCATCTGGTTCAGATGAAGACATTGATCTTGAGGACGAACTTCTTCATTGTTTTCGAGAACTAAAGGGACTAAAGAAATTAATCTCAAATCATGAAAAGGAAAATAAAATATTGCAAGCTAATTTAGAAAATGCAAATCAGCTTATTGAGAATCAAAAGTTATCACTTGATGAAAAAGAAAAGAAACTAATTTTATTACAAAAATAGATTGACCAATCTGACTTAAATATTAAAATAGTTTTTAAAAAAAAGTCTTCAAAATAGGGCTCAAACTACTTCTTTAAAGGTTATTGTTTCAATTGTAATGTTTTTGCTCGTAAGGCATATAAATGTAAGATGAGCAGAAATGAGTATGGTTTCAAGAAGATAATAAGATGTTTCAAGTGTTTTCATTATGGTCACTTTGCTAATTAGTGTAAACAGCATTTAAAGCCCAAACAACCCTATTTTCCAATAAACCTACAACTTGGGTTTTGGACAACGGTTGTTCACATCATATGACAGGTTATAAAAGCAAGTTTAAAACCCTATAAGATTTTGATGGAGGGTTTGTTCGATTTGGAGATAATTTAGGTGCCTATATCACAGGTCGTGGTTCAATAATTCTCAATAAATATGTTAGTCCATTTTCCTGTCATTGCAAAATCTTTTGAAAATGGCCTGTTTCCTTGCAAAGTGTTCTTGAAGTGTCCTGCCCCATGCTCTTCATTGTGTCACCAGGCTCCAGTCCAAATTGCACATGCTGAATTGCAAAATCTAGAAAGTTATTCAAGTTTTAAAGTCTGCTGGAAATAATTTCAAAATCTACCACAGTGTCGAAAACCCACAGTGTTTCTGAAAATCCATGATGTTTTCGAACTGTGTGAAAACCTTCATTATTTTTGACCTTGTGCCTTCCAGCTTTTGTGCACTTATCCTTTGGGGTCAGAAACCTCTGTGTGTTTTCGGTCTTTCGCTATGTCAAAAACTTTGTGTTTTTTTGACCTTAGTCCTAATTGCGCAGGTGCGATGGATGGTGGGCCCGGGTCTTCAAGGGTTCTCCTTGATTGGTTGTCGCATGGCCACATGTCAGATTTTTTTGACATGCGATCATGTGACCACTTGCCACCTGTCTGCATGGGTCCCAGTTCTCAGTGATGTTCAAATCTCCTGGCAGTTAAGTTTTCATTCCATGACCTGGCAACTCGTGGTTATCTCCTGGTCGCTGGTTTCTAGTGGTTTATCCCTTAACATTCAGCGACTTGGTTGGCAGTTTTCTTTGCCTTAGTTGCACGGTCACGTAATGGTGGGCCCGAGTTTTCAAAGCTCAGATTTAACTGGTTGTCGCATGATCACATGTCAAAATTTCCTGACATGCGACCATGTGACAAGGCTCTTTCCTCGGCTGGTGTTCCCATTGGCAGTCATGTGCAGCCTTTGGTTGGCTATCGCATGATCGCATAGCCCAGTTTTTGGCTATGTGATCATGCGACTGGTTGACATGTGTCCATGGCAGTGAGGTGGCATTTCATCAGTGGGCCTAGGAGATCCAGATAGAAGGGTGACATGGCAGATCCTATGGTTGGCGCATGATCTCATGGGAGGTTTCAAGCCCATGCGATCATGCGCCCGCTGTTTGATTTTGAGGGCCTATTTGTGGATGGGTCAATGGTCCCTGTGCTTATTTTTGATTGGTTGATGTGGTGGTGACTTGGCAGATGGTCAGTGAGGCCAAGACATAATGCTAATAGTTTGTTTCATGTTCTCATAGCCTTTTTCAAGGCTATGAGATCATGCGACTAACCGCCAGACTTAGGGGCAGTGGTTATGCGGTGGTCAAGAGTTGAAGTGTGTCGCATGTTCGCATAGCCCATTTTTTGACTGTGATTATGCGACAAACCCCTTGTGTCACCATTGTCGAGTTAGCAGGTGGGTCTGTGTGTCGGGTCTTGCTGAAGTGGTTTTTTCTCATTGGCCGAAAGGGTTGGCAGTAGGTTAGTTGACATAGGAGAATGATAAAATATGAAGGTCTACTTACCAAATATTGTGAAGTGCCTGTGTTTCATTGGTCTTGTTGGATGTTGTCGCATGATCGCATAGGAGGGTTTCTTCCCTTGCGATCATGCAACCAAGCATAAAATGGAGCCAGAATTCCTGTAGTGGTGAAGTTTATGACTGCACGATTTTGTGACTAGGGATGAATGGTCAAGTTGCTGAGCCCGGGAAAGCCATTTCTTTGCAAATTTGAATATCAAAAGGACTTTCCAACCGTAGGAACTAGTATTGAATGCTTGCATGGCCAGATTTGACTGGTTTGGTGGAGATGGTTGTTGCGATGTGATCCAAGGTTCCTGTGGTGGACTGCATGATGGTTTTGTACCTGGTGAAGGATAGATTTTGTTTCTCGAGGCTTTTTGTAGGCTGGTGCTAGTTTTCCCTCAAGTGGTTTTTTGAAGTTTTACTATGGTTAGCCATTGTAACCTTGGCCCTAGCTGTCCATAGCTTGTTGCAACCTATTTTGGGATTCCAAGGCAGCTAGTGGTATAAGTGGTAGCTTTTTTGACTTTGTAAGGGTTCTGAATTTCATCAGTTCCAAGGGTTCTAGCTTAGATTTCTTTTCTGGTTCCAGTGAAGGGTCCTTTTCCTGTAAATTTTTCTCTTCTTCTTTTCATATAGAGTGTTCCTCTTTCTCTTGCTGGTTCAGAGAATATAATGCATGTTGTAACAGACTTGTGTTATGTATGAGAATTTAATATACTCTTACTGTTGTCAAGCTATCTCCATTTGAATTCTAAACTCATTAGTTATGCATCAAGGATGTCTAGTTTTTCTACTTTGCATTGCCTAAGAGCTTGTGAGTGGAGTTGTCTTCGCAGAGATAACTGGTTCAGGGTTAGTATTCATGTATGTATGAGCTAAAATATCAAGGATAGGTCATGCTTGTCTTCTAGTGGATGCTGGTCAATGTATTATCTATTCATAGGTCTCTTCTAAGGGGAGGGTTAAAATCCTTTGATGGGTAATAACATATTTGAATACACAGGTGGGTGCTAAGTTGAGGTTTGCTCATGGTGTGTGATTGATGTCAAGCATCAACACATTGAGTATATTGTTTTCTTGTTTCATAGCTGTCCCTTGCAATAAGGTATTTGACTCTATGGCCCATTGGACAAGGCACTGGTCTATGAGAGACTTAGGGCATCTCAGGGGTCCTTTCAATCCATTCAGATCATTTCCCTTCAACTCCACCCTTTCCCTTTCTTGTTGTTAGGATAGGTCTCTAGCTTTCACTCTCATTGCATGCAAGTAGGGCTATTGCATGAGATTTTCTATCATTAGGGTACAAGATACCTATAGGAGATTGATTGCTATTCCACATTAATCTATCTGTGGGCCTTTGGTTTGTCATAAGGTGTCTTGAGTGTGCAGATAAGGCAATACCCACCTGAGTGATTGTGGAGCTCAAAGAAGAAGGAGGATGTTCTCTATCCTCGTCAATTGGACTATTTCCTTGTCAAACTTGAGTGTCTAACCGAGATCTAAGCCCAACTATTTGATTCAAGTTTGGTCCTACAAGGAAAAGATCCAACAAAATATACACCCATTCATGATGTATATTATGTAGAAGGTCTAAAACATAACCTTCTAAGTGTAAGTCAGATTTGTGATAGTGGATATTTCATTTCTTTCATTGCTAAAGGATGTTCAATCAAGAGTGAAAAGAACAAATTTATTGCTAGTGGTTTAAGAATTGGAGGAAATCTTTATAATCTAATTGATTCTATAGTTAAAGAGTCATCATTGATTAATACTTGTCTTGCGAGTCAAGTTGAAGAAAACTGGTTATGGCATAAAAGATTGTGACACCTAAATTTTTATAATCTTGCTAGGATCAGCAAGAACAAAAATGTTAGAGGCTTACCTCTAATCAGCAAACCAGCTAATGTTTGTGAAGAGTGTGTAAAGGTAAACAAACAAGAACGTCCATCAAAACCAAAAAATACTTATCTAATAGACCACTAGAGCTTGTGCATACTGATCTATGTGGTCCAACTAAAGCTCCATCCCTAAATGGTGAAAAATATTTCATGCTATTTGTAGATGATTATTCAAGAATGGTTTGGGTACTTTTTTTGAAACATAAAGCTGAAGCCTTTAAATGCTTCAAAATATTTAGAAAAATGGATGAAAGGGAAACTGATCTAAAGTTGAAAAATATAAAATTGCATTCAGTAGGGAAATGGATATAATTGACCATGCTTATGTTGAGGCCTGAGCAGTAAAAGTTTGGTTTGGTAGCTAAAGTGAACTCCACTTTAGTGACTTTAATGAATGTTTGGAATGTTAGATGTTTGATTTGATTTTTCATAATTCAGTTCTCTTTTTTATTCTTTGACTAATGTTATGTTTTGGGTGTTTGTATTCTTTATAATAGTAAGTACAAGGCTTGAATTTTTAGGTTAATCTTGGTCCTTTGCACACAGTTATTGAGAGGGTGGCATGAAACAAGGATCAAATTATTTAGATGGTTTAATATGATAGCTATTAGTTATGTATATTGAGCAATGAATACACCCTTCATGGTGCAAGCCTGCATATTAATAATTATAATTTATATTTATAATCATGACTCTTTACATCCAATTTATGTAATGCTCCTTACACAAGCTTGTTGTTCCCTAGGTAAACACTTCAATCTATGTCTCAAAGTTAACTCCAAACCTCAATACCAGTATTAATTTTAGAAAATAATCTTTTTCAGCACCAATTCAAATACAATAAGTTATGTCCAAAATCCTATGATGAGGGCTACACACTGCTTGTCAGATTTTAGTTCTAAGACTTCAAAGTTTTGGTGGGTTGTCTAGACACACAGAATTTGTTGTGTTGGAAAAGTGTTGTATATATTTCATGTTAAAGTTAGGATGAGGTTAATTGGTAGAGATTGAAAACATAATCATGTAGCATTCAACCAAGAAATCCATTCTCAATCTGAAGATATAATTGTAAAGTGCAAGTTTTAATGGAAAGACTAATATGTAATGACTAGATTTCACTATGCTCAATTCATTGGACTGTTAGGGTGTATATCTTTTATGTCAAATATATCCTATGTTTGTATCAGTAGAACTGTGAATTATAACTAGGATTGATTTGGAAAAGCAAAAGTATAAATGAATTTCAATTACTATGGACCCTTGGGAAACTCAAAATTGTTAAAATATTCATAAAATTAAAACATATAAAAGTTTACTGCTTTTGCCATTCCAAACCAATTGAAGGGAGAAACATTATTTTTTCATTAGGCACAAGTCAAAAATATGTATATATGTATATTTTCTTTTGAGTTGGTGTGTAGAGGTCACCACAAAAATTATAAAAAAGAAAATAGAGACTGGAAGGAGTACATACAATATACCATTTAATAATGATAAATAATAAAATACAAAATGGAGATCAATATGGAGATCGGAATATTATGGGGGAAGATATACACGTAGTCAACAAAATAGACAATACAGCCAACATGTTTCAGTGAATAAAAAAAGGGTGTGAACGGTTATAAAGGATAGATACTCAGGGTTAGAAAATAGATCAGAATAGGGATGCAAATGGTATAAGCCCGGGATGATAGCACTAATTTGATTTGCACTAGGTTGCTGATTATTATGGAACTAAGACTTGTGTTCGATAGGCTGACACTTTGAATCTTGGTATTCAAAGACAATAGTAATTGAATCTACTGATCTACAAATAGTGTAGGATGACAGTATAGCCAGATTATATTGGCATTCTCCATTTGTCAAATGTTGAAGAATGCGAATGCCTGGTGGACATGGAAGCCAACAAAGAAGAGTCTATAATCTTCCCTATCCCTATGGTCTCTTCTCCCACCTACTAGCATTTAATACATGCCTTGTCACATGATCACAAGGCTTCATTTTCACTCTTGCGATCATGCGATGGCCTCTCTTGCCCAACATTTTTGTTTTTCCATCCGTGCATATTTCCTAGCATTTTTACCCTTTGTCGCATGATCTCATGACTATTATTTTATTCATGAGATCATGTGACTGCCTTTTGTTTTTTGCCCAGCGCTTTATGCGTTTAACTTAACCTTGCCCGCTTTTGTTTTTTCTACGCTCCTGCGATCTCTTTATTTTCACGTGGGCCCCTTATCTTTCCCTTGTCGCATGATCGCATAATTGTTATACAGCTTATGCGATCATGCGACCTCTTCCTGTAGCGCCCTATTAGCTGTCCATCCTTTGTTCCATCCCATCTCTAATGCAAAGTTTTGGCTTCCGTTTCCAAGCACGTGGGTCCCCTCAGTTATGCTCTTGTCACATGATCGCATGAGCATTATTTTATTCATGCGATCATGTGACCTCTCTCTATGCGACCAGCCCATTTTTATCCACCAACTACTGTATTTATTGCAATGTATTTTTATATTGTTTTTCCTTGACTTTTTGGTTTCATTCGGATGTAATCCATGCAATTCTAGAACTTTTTGCAGGTAGATTATTTTGTAAAAAAAGGAATGTTTTTTGTTGGTCGGACATAGAAGAATTAACGGTATTGTGAGCATTGGCAGCTCTGGGCAATTCTGTAAATCTGAAATTGAGGCATTAATATAAAAGTTTTATTATTATGCTCTGTTCTTACTCTGTTCTATATATCTTCCTCCATCAAAGTGGTATCAAAGTAGGAGATTGAAGCACAGGTTGTTATTGAAGGGAAAAGGTCCGCTAGAGATTGAAGCTCAAAAGGATCTGGGTATTGTTTTTCTTGGAAGATTTCATTGTGGGCAAAGAGCAAGTCAGAGAAAAGAAAGAAAAGGGGGTTTTATAAAAAAGGAGAAAGTGTTACTAGTAAACCATGGCAGGAACCAGTGGGAGTATTTCTCAGCCCCAGATTCCTATTTTTAATGGCAAGAATTATGACTATTGGAGCATCAAAATGAAGACTCTTTTTCATTCACAAGATGTTCTGGATTTAGTGGAGAATGGGTTTCCTGAACCACCAGACCAGCAGGCATATCAGGCCCTTTCACAAGCAGATAAGGATTTATTGAAGGAAAATAAGAAGAAGGATGCAAAGGCATTATTTTTCATTCAACAAGCAATGGAAGAATCAATCTTTCCAAAGGTTGCAGTTGCCACAAGATCAAAACAAGCATGGGACAGTTTGCAGATAGCATACCAAGGCACATGCAAGGTAATAATGGCAAAACTACAAATACTTAGAAGGGATTTTGAAAATCTACAAATGAAAGACTCAGATTCAATATATGCTTTCTTCACTCATCCAATGTCAGTAGCGAATCAGTTAAGGACCTATGTAGACACTGTTGAAGATCAAAAGATTGTGGAAAAAATACTTAGAAGTCTGCCTGCTAAATTTGATGCTGTAGTAACTTCTATTCAAGAGGCCAAAGATCTTTCAATATTATCAGTAGATGAGTTAATGGGATCACTTCTAGTCCATGAGAAAAGACTGAACAGAACTGGGTCATCATCATTTGAGAATGCATTGAAGACTCAGCTCTCATTTGGCAAGTCAAGAGGGAGATTAAACAATAGCAGAGGTAGAGGACGTTTCTCATCAAGAGGAGGAAGATAAAACACACAATTTGAAAGTAGAAGACCACCATCAAGCCCAAATGCCCAATCTACATCAACAAGAGGAAGGGGGAGCAGTCACTCTCAAAGCTATCATCAAGGAGAAAGGTATGACAAATCTAACATCTAATGTCACTATTGTAGCAAATTTGGGCATTATGCATCAGAATGTAGGAAAAAGCAATATGATCTGAATAAGCAAAAGGTACATTTCACAAATGAAAATCAGTCAAACACTAGTGGACAAGACACAATATTAATAGCATGCAATGTAGCTCAAGAAAGTTCTAAAGAACTGTGGTTCTTAGATAGTGGATGTAGTAACCATATGAGTTGTAAAAAGGAAATGTTTTCAACAATAGATGATTCAGTAAAATCAGAAGTTAAATTGGGCAATGATCAAAAAGTTTTAGTCATGGGCAAAGGGTCAATCAACATAAAAACAAAACAAGGCAAAGATAAACAAATTTCAGATGTTTACTATGTTCCTGGATTACAACACAATCTTATAAGCATTGGGCAACTAGTACAAAAGGGTTATAGAGTACACTTTGAGAATGGTGAATGTGTAATCCTAGACAAGAAACCAAGCAATAGGCTAATTGCAAGAGTAGAAATGACAAAGAACAGGATGTTCCCACTAAGAATTCAAAGTGGATTAATGATAGAGCCTCAAGGTTTGCAAAAGGTTGCTGAAACAGATTTTAAAGCCTCATATAAAAATGAATCTTGGCTGTGGCATTTAAGACTTGGGCATTTAAACTTTAAAGGATTGCAGCTGTTATACAAGAAGAAAATGGTTTATGGGTTGCCACAAATTGAGCCACTTAAAACCACATGTGAAAGTTGCATATTGGCAAAACAACATAGGAAGTCATTTCCAGTTGGGGAATCATATAGAGAAAAATAGCCATTAGAGATAGTTCATTCAGACATTTGTGGACCTATGCAAACACCTTCCATTAGTGGAAAACTTTATTTCATAACATTCATTGATGATTTCAGCAAAAAGGCTTGGGTTTATTTCTTAAAATTCAAATCTGATACATTTGCTATTTTCAAAGAGTTCAAAGCAAAAGTTGAAAAAGAAAGTGGATATCCTATCAAGACATTGAGAACTAATCAAGGTGGAGAGTATGTCTCAACTGAATTTCAGAATTTTTGCAAAGAAAATGGCATACATAAATAGTTTACAGCAAGGTACACACCTCAACAAAATGGGGTAGCTGAGAGAAAGAATAGAACAGTCATGGAAATGGCACGTAGCATGATAAAGGCAAAACATCTACCAAATGAATATTGGGCTGAAGCTGTTGCATGTTCAATCTATATTTTGAATAGGTGTCCAACAAAAGTTGTGATAAATAAAACGCCAGAAGAAGCTTGGAGTAAGAGAAAACATAACATATCACATTTAAGAGTTTTTGGATGTGTGGCATACTCATTGGTACCTCAAGAGTTGAGAAGGAAATTAGATGACAAATGAGAGAAGTGTATATTTGTGGGATATAGTGAACACTCAAAGGCATATAAGCTGTACAATCCTGTTACTAAGAAGCTGATAATAAGTCATGATGTTGAATTTGTTGAAGAAGAGGCATGGGATGGCAGCATAGACAAAATAAGTTCAAGCACACCTAGTGTCCTATAAGAGAATGAAGAGGATGAAATTTAGGCTGCAAATCCTTCTAAACAAGCAAATGTACCTAGAACACCTTCAAGAGCTCCAAGCACTCCAAATCCCACTGCCCCAACAAATAATAATAGCAGCGAATCTTCTGACCCTACAATTGCATCTTTAAGGCCTAGGTCCATACACACATCAAAGAAGACAAGAAGCCTTAGAGAGATTTATGATGAAACTCAAGAAGATGAAAGTGTTGATTTCTGTTGTGATTTTGCATTGTTAACACAAGCTGATCCAATCTATTTTGAAGAAGCCATAAAAGAGGACAAATGGATTACAGCCATGAATGAAGAGATTCAGTCAATAGAAAAGAATGAAACATGGGATCTTGTTGACCTTCCTAAAGGCAAGGACATAATTGGAGTCAAGTGGATTTATAAGACAAAGTATGATGTTGATGGAAAAGTTGCAAAGCACAAGGCAAGATTAGTGGCAAAAGGTTTTACACAAAGGCCCGGTATAGATTTTAATGAAACATTTGCACCCTAGCAAGAATGGATACAATAAGAATGGTCCTATCTATTGCAGCCCAAAACAAATGGAAAGTTTTTCAAATGGACGTCAAATCAGCTTTCTTAAATGGAATTTTGCAAGAAGAGGTGTATGTAAGTTAGCCACCTGGATATGAAATTCTGGGAGAAGAACATAAAGTATGCAGATTGAAAAAGGCTTTATATGGTTTGAAACAAGCTCCTAGAGCATGGTACAACAAAATAGATTCCTATTTTGTAAATAATGGCTTTAGTAAATGCGGGAATGAACCTACCTTGTACATCAAAGTGAATGATGAGGGAGAAATTTTGATAGTCTGTTTATATGTAGATGATTTGATATTCACAGGAGATATGGAAACTAACACATTCAAGGCAGCCATGAAAAAAGAATTTGATATGACTGATTTGGGCCTCATGAGATACTTTCTTGGCATGGAGGTAAGTCAAAATGATCAAAGAATCTTCATATGTCAGAGCAAGTATGCTAGTGAACTGTTGAAAAGATTTAAGATGACAAAAGTGAATCTAGCCCCTACACAAGTTGCATTGGGTCTGAAGCTTAGCAAGGATGATCAAGGTCCAAGTGTAGATCCAACTCTATTAAAAATATTAGTGGGCAACCTCATGTATTTAACTGCCACAAGACCGGATATCATGTTTGGTGTTAGCCTTATTTCCAGATTCATGGAGAAACTGAAAGAGTCACATTTGAAAGCTGGAAAAAGAATTTTGAGATATATAGATCAAAGAATTTTGGAATTTTGTACACATTTTCAAATGATTATAAACTGATTGGTTATACAGATAGTGATTGGGGAGGTAGTATGGATGATAGAAAAAGCACTTCTAGATATATTTTTCATCTGGGTTCCGGAGCTATTTCTTGGGCATCAAAGAAACAATCAATTGTTACTCTCTCATCAGCTGAAGTAGAGTATGTACCAGCCACATCAGCATCTTGTCAAGCAGTTTGGTTGAGGAGAGTACTTTCAGATTTGGGGCATCATCAAGAAGAAGCTACGAAAATTTACTGTGATAACAATTCAGCAATTGCCTTATCCAAAAACCATGTATTCCATAAACGAAGCAAGCATATTGATACCAGATATCACTTCATCAGAGAATTGGTCAACAATGGTGACATTCATCTTTAGTTTTGCAGGTCAAATGAACAACTTGCTAATATACTCACAAAACCAATGGCAAAGAATGTGTTTGAACATCTTCGGGAAGAAATCGGCATTGTGGACATACGTAATAGTGAAGATTAAGGGGGAGTGTTGAAGAATGTGAATGCTTGGTGGACGTGGAAGCCAACAAAGCAGAGTTTGTAATCTTCCATGTCCCTACGATCTCTTCTCCCACCTACTAGCATTTAATACATGCCTTGTCGCATGATCGCAAGGCTTCATTTTCACTCTTGCGATCATGCGACGGCCTCTCTTGCCCAACATTTTTGTTTTTCGGTCCGCACATATTTCCCAGCATTTTTGCCCTTTGTCGCATGATCTCATGACTATTATTTTATTCATGAGATCATGCGACTGCCTTTTGTTTTTTGCCCAGCGCTTTATGTGTTTAACTTAACCTTGCCCGCTTTTGTTTTTTTTGCACACCTGCGATCTCTTTATTTCCGCGTGGGCCCCTTATCTTTCCCTTGTCGCATGATCGCATAACTATTATATAGCTTATGCGATCATGCGACCTCTTCCTACAGTGCCCTGTCAGCTGTCCGTCCTTTCTTCCGTCCCATCTCTGACGCAAAGTTTTGGCTTCCGTTTCCAAGCGTGTGGGTCCCCTCGGTTATGCTCTTGTCACATGATCGCATGAGCATTATTTTATTCATGTGATAATGCGACCTCTCTCTATGCAACCAGCACGTTTTTATCTGCCAACTACTGTAGAGCATTGGTAGCTCTGGGCAATTCTGTAAATCTGAAATTAAGGCATTAATATAAAAGTTTTATTATTATGCTCTGTTCTGTATATCTTCCTCCATCATCAAACCCATTCAAATAAATAAGTAATAACTGGAGCGTGCACAAGTTAATAGTGCAATACTCTTGTGACTTACACGGGTAAATTGATAATTGATACAATGTTTTTGTTTTGAAATCCTGGAGCACTTCTTATATCTGTTCGAGAGCTGAAGTACACATATATAGAGAGTTGAGAGTGTTTCATAACGATAAGAATAGATATAATATCTATTCAAGGACTGAGCTACATACAGATATATTTGGAGATGAGGATCAGCCTTAGAGACATGGATAGAGATACAGAGCCAGAGTGTCTATATATATATATATATATATATATATATATATATATATATATATATATATATATATATATATATATATATATATATATATATATATATATATATATATATATTATTGGAAATTCAAATTGGGCTCAACTGATCACAGACCCAACCAATTTATTAATATATAGAAGCTTACATATTAAATGTTTGCTTCACTGTAGACCACAGTTAGATGCAAAATTAATTGTGGATAGGTGAGAAGATGTTTGTAGATAATTTTAGATATATGTAGGTGAGTGTAAGATCATTCTGGATGGTTCTGGTTTGTAGGGACAGTACTGGCTGCAGATAATTAATTTATCTTCTAACATCCCACTAAATTAATTATCTAATTGTTTTCAATATCTTTCATAATCTAGAAACAATGGGTCCTGGCTTATATAGCCTTTTTAGGTACCTATTTACAGCACAAAATTTTGGTTCCCCTTATCACTATCACTGTGGGAAATTTTTTCCCTTGTCATTATCACTTTGAAAATTTTGTTTTCCTTGTCATTAGCACTGGGTTTTTAACCGGTTGACCCATAACCATTTGGGATTTTCCCCAAATAATACAATATTACATAATTTTTAGTTTTTCACCCAAACAAATAGTTTTGACCTGCCACAAACCCTTCAACAGACTTAACACAAACATTATTTAACCAATTTTCTCAAATTAAATGGGCCGTGACAGAGAAAAATAGGGGAGACACACAACACAAAAATTAATACTTTTTATTATTTACCACTTTTTTTAACAGCGACCAGACTTTCTCTCTTACGGCATCCTTCCTGTAATGGGGATCAACTGATTAGAATTCTGCCTCTTCTAATCTTCAACAAGCGCTTGATGATCTCCTTCAATGACTTCCAGCATACCGAAGTATCTGTGGGCAACCTTAGACCTGCGATCAGACTTAACAGCTGCGGTTGTATTTACTTCTGTGACGATCAGACTTAACAGCTGCGCCTGTATTTACTTCTGTGACTTTTGAATATGATAAACTCCTTTGACTAGCTTCTATGTGAACAACAACTATACAACCTCTTCACAGATTAAACCCATCAACATCTCTTTATGCTTAACAGTGACCATATAATTTCGGCAACAGCATTTCATCAAACATTGTTTTTTGTTCAAAGACAATGATTTACCTCCAATTTCATAACACCACTGTATAAAAAACAATGATGCACATTCTTTTTTTAACTACACTGAATCTTCAATATCAAACAACATTACCTCACAAACCATTTTCGTGGGATGGATCCTCATCTTGTTCGCTGCGATCTTGTCTACATTACCCACGATCTGCTATTGCCGATTTAAAATAGTGGTCTGAGCTGAGAACCCTTACAACCTTAACTTGTGAGATCCTCTTATTGGCAGTGATTTCCTCGGCAATCTAACATTTCCTCGTAGCAGCCGCAAAGGCTTGCCTGCCCGCACAGAGTGTTCGATGGATACAGCCACTAGTTCAAGATTGAAGATATGACCAACCAATGAGCCTGAGCCTTAAGGCTCTGATACCATATTGGAAACTCAAATTGGACTCAACTGATCACAGGTTCAATATATTAATTTATGGAAAGTTACATATTAAATGTCTGCTTCACTGTAGACCACAGTTAGATGCAGAATTAATTGTAAACAGGTGAAAAGTTGTTTGTAGATAATTTTAGATACATGTAGTTGAGTGCAAGATTATTCTGGATGGTTATGGTCTCTGCCACAGTACCAGCTGCAGATAATTAATTTATCTTCTAATATATATAAATCTTTTGAGCGAATGGAAATAAGATAAAACTCGTTACAATATCAATCATTAGGAAGAAAAGAAAACATAAACAATTTCATAACGAATATTACAAGTCAAAGTCTAAATTGAAAATTTTGAGGCAAATTTAGTAGGTTCTAGTTAGGGACATTACAGATTATGTAGACAAATGTACGACCCATTTTGATTTATATAAATTTATGAGAAACTATTTTAGTGACACATATAAACTCATGAACACTATTTTGGTAACACATGTATGATTTTATATGGTGCACATATTAAACATGATTAACTAGTTAAAATTTTAGAATTTTTTAATTTGGTAATATGATAGAAACTCTAATTTTATTCAATGTCAATGTTGTGGTTTGATAATATGGCACTAGCTTATATACAAAACTGACATTTAGGAAGGTTATAAGGTTTGACACCATTAACTATATCACAAAAGTAAATTATTGCTCAATTACAAATTAATAAGAAATCAATTGATATAGCTCCAATATATGTATAAGTTTCACATTACATATCACGTGTAAAATTTATTAATCCTAATGTTAGCAAATGAAATGAGATATATAAATAGTACAAATAAGACTCTCATGCAATATAGAAAAAAATTAAATAAATAATTATGTACAAGAAGAAAATGCATTAATTTTTTTTTCAAAGAAATGTCTCCTACAAATTAAGCATTGAGTGAGGATGATTCTTATTTTCACACACCTCGTTCATAAGTATGCTTCGGTTTTTGAGAGGAATGTGCTTTAAACAATGATATTACAATTTTTTTCCTTCAATATTCAGCTCACATCCAAATGAATAATCGAATATCCCTGTACAGAAGTAAATAATTTCTCCACATCGATCAAAATGTGGAGTAAAGAACAATTGATTAGGGCATTAAAAGTAGTGGCATCCATCGGATATATTTGCCTCGGCCCTGGGCTTACAGAAGGCTCAATAGAGTGGATACTTGACAAGGCTCCATCGTAAAAAGGAGTCAAATGGATAACACAAATTATCTCAAAGTTACTTCTCAAATAATTGGCCTTGACATTATCACCGAGAAACAGTCTACATCAAGGCACCTTAGAAGCTCCATGGTATTTTAAACATATAATATAGCTGTTGTCTTAACCTTGGAAAATGTCTTGGTGTAAACATCTTTTTCGATGATAATGTCAGTGCCGATCATGTGAGCTGGATCTTCTGCACACATAGATTCTATCTGTGTTATCCATTTAACTCTTTTATTGCTTTACATTGTTGAATCAAATCTTGGTAAATTTTTTTACAGTTTTTATGGTTTCTTGCAGTTCACTTTTAGAACGGGTTTATTGAAAGCATATCCTAAATTTTGTTTTAGGCGGTATTCCAAGAAGCAAGTTGTTGACATGAAGGAAGAAATGGATTTTCAAGGTGGTGTTACTTCAAGGAAAGTGATACAGGATAGAAGAACTTTAGGCCTGGGGGAATCAAATCGGTCAACGAAGCCTATTCTTTAATATGACAAGATCTGCAAGCCAAGTTCTTCAAGAATTCTGCACAGTTCTACAATACAGATTAGCGCAATACATAGTATCACACACATTGTACTGTCCATCAGATCGTTGAGGCCTGAATATTTGTAGCCAAATTCTTACTGAAGAGAGTGCATGAAAGTGTAAATCGTAAGGATTCGGTCAAGGCATCCAAAGATTGTTGGGTAGTTGAAAGGATTTGGAATTCCAAATCCTTTCAAATACCCAACAATCTTTGGATGCTCTCACCGAATCCTTACCGTTTATACTTCCATGCGCTCTCTTCAATAAGAATTTGGCTACAAATATCCAGGCTTCAAAGATCTGATGGACAATACAATGTGTGTGATACTATGTATTGCGATAATCTGTATTGTAGAACTGTGCAGAATTCTTGAAGATTTTGGCTTGCAGATCTTGTCATATTAAAGAAAAGACTTCGTTGACCAATTTGGTTACCCAAGGCCTAAAGTTCTATCCTCTATCGCTTTTCTTGAAGTAACACCACCTTGAAATTCCATTTCTTCCTTCATGTCAACAACTTGCTCCCTGGAATACCTCCTAAAACAAATTTTGGGATATACTTTCAATAAACCGGTTCTAAAAGTGAACTGATCAAAACCAAAAAAATCTGGAAAATAAATACCTAGATTTGATTCAACAATGTATAGTAATAGAAGGGTTAAATGGATAACACAGATAGAATCTATGTGTGCAGGAAGATCCAGCTCAAATGATCGGCACTGACATGATCATCGAAAAAGATGTCTACACCAACGCATCTTCCAAGGTTAAGACTCTCTCGGTGATAATGTCAAAGCCAATTGTTGGAGAAGTAACTTTGAGAAGCACCGCCGCTGTCGCCGCCGCCTACTTGTCGGCTGAGTCACCACTTGCTTGACCTAAAGTTTTTAAATCTCACCCAACAACCACGTCCACCAGGCCCTTCTCAAATTCCAGATTTCTTACATCGATTAAAAACCCTCCAAAAATAACCAGGCCCACTATGAAATTCCTTATGTCTACAATTGAAGATAGTATCGGATGACTTTTAATGTTTCTCACATTAAAAGTATTTTATGGAATATAATTATTACTACTCAAATAAAATTTTGGTTAGTGAAATAAATTATTAATCATTATAGAAGCAAAACAATCTATTTGTGATATTTGTGGGTATTGTGAATGATGTAGAAATCTAATCATAATAATAGAAACAATGCACTGTAAAGTTTTGATTCACAATCTATATTCTAGAAATAAACCTAAGATCTATGTACATAGTCTAAACTCACAATCCACACAAAAGGAAAAGTAAATCTAGAATCTATGCACAAAAATAAATCATAAACAATAATATTTTTATATATCTAGAAAATTAATTGATAAACAATAATATCAGTGCAAAGACCTTACCACACTCCATTGTTGCTCCATAGTTGCTTAGGTAAAATAAGAGGCGTAAATATATTATTTATACACTTCACATACATTTGATCAATGGTAGGTATTAAGAGGCAAAATCAACGGTCAAGAATTTTTCATGGATTAAGAGGCAAAACAGACAATCTAGAAATTTCTAGAGATTAAAAAGAAAAATCAACCATTGAGAAATGTCGGGAGAGGGTATGACATATAATGCATGTAGATTGTCAAGATGGAGGGATAAGGTGACCTATAAATGCATAGGGAAAATAAATTATTCTATTTATTTTTTAAGGATGAAGTGTAAATGCAACTAGAGAAGATAACTAAAATATTAAATTTATATATTCAAGCTAGGGAGCTAGTGGGAGAAAAGTAAAATTAATTAAATAAAAATTGTTTAATATTAGAGGATAGTTTAATTAAATAATTGAAAATATATATAATTAATATTGAGAAGAATAATCCTCACGATGATATAATAAAAATGTATTAGACAATTTTAGATGTTTACATTTTATCCATTTTTGAGCAAATAATTTTGTAGCATCATTTTAAAGAAAAAAGATGTTCACAATATGCCTAGTGATAAGATTTCACCCCAGGTTGAGATCGATTGGTTGGCTTATTGGATAGATAGATGATCACACAAGTTCAAGCCTCATCCTATCCCAAGTCGGATTGCCCTCCATGACACATGGTTGGTCTCATGGTGGTTATTGCACATCCTAGTGGGAATAGTCTCGCCTCATCTCGCCCCTTCATAAATTCAACTTGGTTGGGTGTGATGATATCCACCAAGATAACAAAAAAAAAATCTTAGTGAGAGGATGGTCATAGGATATATTCCTCTTGAGAGATTGACAAGAAAATACATTAGATTTAAACTCTCGATAGGTAAAAAAAAGCTTAGGAAAGTTAAAAAAAGTGAAATAGAAGACATCAAAAGGATGGAAAAACATTCTATTAGGGCTCAAATGGGGGACAAATAGGGAAATATGGGTAAAAAGAGCTCTTTCTTTTTACTTTCTCAAGTTACAAATGAGAGCTCAAGAGGAGGAAAAGAAGGCATGGGGATGTTGGCATGAAGAGATGGGAAGATTTATTGGACGAATGAGTGTCGGTTTACAAGTGAGTGGTTGATGTTGGTCTAGTGGTCAGTGCCAATCCTTGACTTGGTCAATTTTGCATTTTATTTTGTAATTTCAATGCGAAGGTTTTGGGGACGGTGATGATTTTTTGAAAAATTAGGGAAATTTAAATCAAAGTCAAATGATAGATTAAAGTGTGAGTGGAAACTTTTTTTGGGAAAAAAATGAAAGAAGGGTGGAAAAATTCATCATAGGACGCACTTGTTTTGTGCCAAAGCATCATAAATCATGATCATGGATGTTTGGTGTACATTTAAACATGCCAAATGCACAATCTTGCACACTCAATATCTAGTGTTGCATGTGTAGGGCATGACATGCACCAATAAGTGGAGTGTGTACCACCGTGCACCCAATAGTGTAGAATATTCCACACACGCTATGTAGCATGCACATAGGGGTGCACAACATTGCATATGCAAAATTCCTTTCTACACATCCTACACGTATAAAGGTGCAAATGAGATGCACAAAAAATTAGACAAATTAGGGAAAAATGGGAAAAGGTATAAATTATGAAATTGTTGTGTAACGTAAATTAACTAAAATTTTGGGTTTTATAGTTTTAAGAGAATTTAGAACCGCCTCCCCCGATCATGAGAGAGACACTCTCAAGTACTAACACTAAGATCAAAATTTTCATACAGGTATAATAATTAGACCCATGAGATGTAAAAGTAAGTTTTGATATTCTAATGATTCTACTAGATAGATTAAATATAGCATTACTTGTCCTAGATTGATGATCAAGGGGATTCTTTATTGCATGTAGATAGTCAAACTACAACTAATGTCCTAAATCGATGATCAAGATGATTCTTTATTGCATGGAATAGTCATAGTAGATGATAAAACATTTTATTACCTATTCATCTGGAACATGTGTCCTAGCCCATATACACCATGACATGCATGTAGTATACCAAAGGAGGGATAGTTTTGAATGTGCAGTGATTTGACTACACATATGGGCATGGAAACACATAGCCATTGTGTGAGATATTATGGACAAGGGATAGAAGAGAGGGATTCCCAGATATGTATTTATATGATAGTATTATCAAATTATGTAGCTAGGTGATATGCCCTACTAAATATGAGAGATATCTAACATAGACTTATTTTTCTAGATGCCTTGGAGGGAGAGTTAGGTTTTGGTAGAGGATGTAGAAGATATAGTGTATTTTGGGAATTTGAGATATTTAAGTAGATAAACAAAGCATCTTATAGATATATATTTTCTTGAGATGATACATAGATAGTTTGGCCAAAGCATGTGCTTATATAAGAGATAATGTACATCTTATGATACATAGTTAGATTGGGGTATGGGGTTTTATGATCCTAGAAAATATGACCATTATTAATTTTGAGGGACTATCACCTATTCCAATAGATCTGTTCTGATATAGAAGACGTAGACACTAAGTAAGACAATAAGAGATGGTGGTTGAGACACAAGCTATTGAAATATAGAGCCATGTATATTCAGGGTACATATAATAGTTTAGTGCATTAATGAGTACAATAGAGGAGATCCCTTGCGGAAAATGACATAAGAGAAAAATGACAAGTATATCAAGGATGAGTAATTTTTCCCAAGTCTATAAAAAGTATAATATGTATGAATTGGATAAAAGGGATCAGATATACCTAAGGAACATTTTAGACATGTCAAAGAAGAGATACTAGACATATAGGCAATAGAGGTCAAACAAGACTAACTAGATTGATAGAAGAGATGAGAAAAGATCATTTGATAGGGGTAACAGGGTAGAGTTAATGGGGATCAAGATGCAAATATTTTGAAATAGGGTTTTCAAGGTATAGATGATAAGTATGAGTAGGTACATATCACTAAACAAGTGTGATAGGGGAGAGATGATAGGTTAGGTGAGTAGTGAGGAAAATAATAGAGCTAAAGGATGTTTAATATCAAAGCTATTATCTACAAAAAAAAACATCCTAGGACACATCCAAAGCTAGATGAGGTTTGTTGACAAAGGGATGAGTATAGGGATGAGTTATTGTAGATCTCTATAGTTTTGTTGACTATAAGTGACTCACACTTAGTCATTATCTAGGCAATGATCATAGGTCATCACTGCGACTGATTCATTATGTATAGGCCGAGTTATGTAATGTATATTTATTGAGCAGTAGTACTCCCGAGTAAAGCAATGGTCACTATGTATTTTTGTATTAGCTAAGTTAAGTTTTTGCCGAGCTATGTAAGAAATGATTACCGAGTGACAGAGATATCAAACTATGATGAGTATAGTGAATGTCGAGTATCAGGAACATCATTTGCTGAGTTAGCCAGGAATGACATATGAGTTTGTTATGGCACAGTGATCAAGATAAAACATTTTGGCTAACATTCATGTTTTGTATTTTATTTGTTGAGGTAATTACGGAGGTGATTATACATCTATTTTGTAATCATTGATCCCTATGTAACACTTAGAACCAATCATAAATTAGTAAGGCTTAAGCAGCAAAAGAAGTTAATCTGAATCGTAGATCTTAAATCATGAAGATGTTTAATTGTTTATATAAGGACAAGATCTAAACCCCAAAATGAGTTGGCATATGAGAGGATGTGAAGGGAATGAAGGAATGAGAAGAGAGGCACATTCAGATCGGTAAAGCATTCAGATAGAGTTTAGTAACCAAGTTAAGCAGTGAAGGACATAACAGAGATAAACTTGATAAAAGAGATCAATACAATACTGTAAGGAGAAGATTTGTTATCAGGGTAAATCTCTTAACCAAGTGGTCCTAACAAATCTATTGTAATCTCTTAACTGAGTGCTTACTTTTTTGTAAGTTTCAAATCCTTTAGCAAGGTAGACTGTATAAGTCTTTTGAGCTCTTAACAAGGTAGACCCCTCATAGGGTAGATCATATCTTTGATCAAATTTTGTAAGCCCTAATAGGAAAACTTATTACTAAAGTAGTCAAGATTTGTGGGTGTCATCCCCACCCCAGTTTCACCTTTCAAGGATTTCTGGGTAACCAAAATCACTGAGTCTTGAGTACTTTCTTGAATGGTGCTTAGTATATTAGTTACTTTGTTTTGATAAGGATTTGGTGATGCTATGCAAAAGTTTTATGTAATATTAAAATGGATTAGTAGGTGATATTTGATTTTCCCCCCTCTTAGTATCACATTTCCCAACTACATTTCCAACAATTGGTATCAAAGCTCTAAGGTTTCTCATGGGAAGTCTAGCCACTTGAAGAATAAGATCTTGAGATGGAAGCTTATAGGCTAGGAAAGGTTATAGAGAATCATAATATTGACATATAGTTGGCATTACAACAATTGGAAGTAGCCATAGTTGAACTAAAGAAATCCTTGAGCAGGAGAAGAGAAATTGCTATTCAGCAAAATGATTCACAATATCAAGTAGAAGAGACAACTAAACTATTTGATAATGGAAACTCTATAGAAAGTGACAAAGCCATGAAGAAGTGACTAGAGAAAAATGCCATATTAAATGATGACATCAGAAGTCTAAAAAGAGAACACAAAATTCAATCTGTAAGACTTTGTGAAGTAGTTGAATAGAAAAAGAAAGTTGAAGAAGACAAGACAATGGCTGGAGAAGATAAAAGACAAATATCAATGAGGCTAGATGTGTTGCCCATCAAATAAATTTTTACTCCATTTATATTCGGCAATACGCGAAGCTATGTTAAGTGTAAGTTTCAAATTGAATATTGAACTTTGAACTCCTTCTTCATGGTTCAAGGTTCAAAGTTCAACATATTCTTCTCCAAAAGCCTCGTGTCTATGTTGCATCTTTCATAAAGTCCTTTTCTTGTTGTGGTCACGTGTCTTTGGAAAATATTGAGTTTGATTTTGAATTTTGAACCTCTATTTTTCAGTTCAAAGTTCACGATAGAATGTGCACTTCTACAACGTTGCATTAAAAAGTCTCCCAAATCAAGTCCTCAATTGTTTTTCTCTTTTTCCTGATGTTAGTTTCAAGAAGTTATTGGGGTCCACCATGGTCATCCTATGTGCATAAAAATTAACACATCATGAATCATGTACTTTGAACCCAAATTTCATGGTTCAAGGTTTGATTTTCAAGGTGTAATAATACTCAGATATGAGCCGCAAGCCAAATCTTTATCAACTGACAGTGAAATGATTGATGTGACTAAAAAAATGGTGCCACCTCAGCTCATGGATTTACTTACCAAAAAGGAAGTGTGTGAAACTGGTTGTTGTCATTTATTGCAGCATGAAATCGAATTGATGGCAGTTATCATGAAGTGATGGGATTTGAAATAAGTGTGTATTTACTCTTCCTACTCTTTACATTTCCTTATTCTTCTTTGTTGTTTTTCAGAGGTGTTTTGGGAGCTGCAAAGGTAACATTCTCGAATGGCATGAGAACAGTGAGTTTTTAGCAACCTTGGCCCTGTACTTTTTTTGAGCTTCTGCATTTTTAAAAGAGCTATCTTCATAGAATTTTGCAAAGTTATATTTCAGTATGTCTTCTTCAAAAGTGAAATTCATGAAAGAAAATAGATTATCTCCAGTTAGTTGTTGTTTTCCTAAGATGAAAGATACAGCCATTGTAGATGATGATATTGGAGAAATTGTTTCAAAGTTGAGGAAAACAGTTGATGAAGCTATGTCTATTAGGATTGTAGAAAGTGGTTTATTAGAGGCTATAGGATTTCATGATGTAATTCCATGCCCGGAGCTAGTAATAGAATGTCGTAACCGGTACTGCAAGGCTGAGAGGTGCATTAAAATAGAGAGTGGTGAGGTTCTAGTAAATGTTGATAGAACAGTAGTTATGACCGCTCTTAGAATCCCACTAGTTGAAATCTATGGAGACTGGAATATCAGTAAAGCTATAGCAGATTCTGAGAAGAACAGGAAGGAGTATAGGAATAACATAGCAAGAGATTGGCTGATCAACATAGAAAAAGGGGGTTCCCGTCTGCCTAGACCACTTAGAAAAGATCACTAGTTCAGGGAGGTTAGGGACATAATGGTAATGCTTAATAGGGTTAAAGGTAATCCTATAGACACAAACTGGGAAGACTGGATGTACATTTTGTACAAGCTATCTTAGATGCTGGAAATGCTGTCGACTGGGCATAAATTATAGCTGAACAATTGCATGAGGGTTTATCTCAACCAGCCTTGATTTCTAGTTTTTATATGTCTTCCTACCTCTTTTATATTCTTTCTATATGTAGAATCTGGGATGGTTTGCCTCATGAAGAATGGAATAGCAGTATGCCTATCTATGAGTATCACCCCTTGTTACAAAAAGGAAAGCATCCCATGGGTTTAAAGAAAATACATGACACTTTTTCATCCAGATTAGTTTTTGAATTGAGAGGAAAACCTAATTGCAGAATATTTGATGAAGCTATGGAATTTGTGAAAATCTATGGAAGTTTTTATATTTAGTTTCCTACTTTTACCTATTTAAGAGTAGGAGGTTTCAGTGATGCTCCATTAAAACTTCCCAGGTATTGCCCAGACAAGTGCATTCTTCTTGAAGTAGGGAGATAGTTACTAATGGTTGAGAAAAAGTAAAAGGTCAAAAGGGGTGTTGGCACATTCTTACCACTCAAGATAGGACATTATAAGTTCAGGTTGATGCATGATTTTTCCTTTTTAACCAATGAATTAAAACAAATGAATCTCCAGCCATACCAGGCAAGAAATTACTTTGACAATAAAGGCTTTGTTGAGAGTCATTTCAGAGTAGACGCCATGTTCCTTCATCAACCAACCCTAGAAGACTACTGGGAGGATTTCATAGATGAAGTTGAGGTTACTAAAAGATTTTTCTCTAGGTTTTTCATCAAACAAATCACTTCTTTCAAGTTACCTTTCAGCATCAAAAATATTAAAGATGAAGATATTGATGCATTGGAGTCAGAAAATGCAGTATCAAATGCAAAAATGGTAATCAGAAAAATTGATTAGCTGGCGGATGAAGAAGATGATGTGAAGTCTTTGACCAAGGAAGTTTTCAAGAAGACAAAGCAGTGGCTTAAATCCCAAAAGAAGAAAATCTCAGATACCTATGCATTGGCAACTAGAAAAAGTCCAAGAACTCCAAAAATTGAACCCTCTCCTATTCTGACTAATAAGATTGATCCATTAATTTCAGTAGGTGTATCAATTTCTCCAAAAATTCTAGAATATTCAAAGTTGATCTCTGATGATATTGTGAAGTTTTCAAGGAAGAAAAGTAAGAGAGGTGAGAAAGCTGAGCCTCCTTTTTGCATTGTGATAGATTCTGACACCGAGGAGCCCAGTATAAAATGTTTCAAAAGGTTGAAAAGAGGTAAGACATCCTCTATGGATTTTGCATCAGTTGGAGGTGTTGGTAGTTCAGGTCAGAAAGAACCTGTTACCCCGAGTAATCCAAGTTCCACTGTTTCCCTACAAAACATGACTCCTATTTCTCCAAACTAGTTGGACCTAACTATGAGTAAGAAAAGGAATGTTGTGTCTTCCTCAGTCCCTATTGGTGATATGGTTAGTAAATATCTAGGAAAATCTCCTAGAGAAAAGAAACCGAAAATAGAATCTATGGTGGATGTAGATCCAACCACAAGGCATTGGGTTGCAGAGATTTTCAAGCCCAATTCCAACAAGACCAGTTTTGAAGTCATCAAACAAGATTTCATGATAGAAAAAGTGGATTTACGGGTATCTTCTAGAGCTGCTAATTTAAAAATTTTGAATTCTGCAAACAAAAATATCAATCACAGAGTGCTAAAAGATGTTGATGATACAGCTAAGTTAAAGCAAGCTTTATGCAAAATGGAAAAGTACATTCAGCAATTGCAAAATCCTATTCCTCAATCTTTGGTGATGGTACCTTTGAATCTAGATGTCAAGTCTCCAGACAATCAGAAATTCCTTGACCAGGTACACAATGAAAGGTCTCTCTCTAGGGCATTCTATAATTGGATGGGAGAAGTTGGAGAAATGGTTGACCGCTTTGCTCAAGCCTATGAAAGTTTAACTAAACAGTCTTCTGAACTAGTGTCCACCTTGGAAGCTAAAGTCAAGTTCTAGGAAGGAAGAAGGGATAGTCTAGAGATAGCAATAGCTAACATGGAAGAAGCTTTCAATTATGGCATAGATAAATTCTTGTCTAAGAAGATAATTCCTGGTGCAGATAATGGTCTCTTGTTTGTAGCCAAGGTTAATGAGGAATGGAAATGTACTCTGATCGATCAGGGTATTGAAGAATCAGAGAAAGTTCTAAAGATAGTAGCCTATGTTGAAGAAGTTCTCAGCAACCATATGGACTATGTCTACAATATGTCCATAGGAGAAATGAAAATAGGAATAGATGAAGTTAAGATGAAAAACTCCTTTGCCACAAAAGCACAAGGACTAAAGAAGGCCAAAGAAATGGTACCTAGGGATTGCTCAATTATTGCCAAAGTGAAATCACTCATACTAATCAGTGAAGAGCAAGTGAAGTCACTGAGTACAAAGCTGAAGTAGTTGCAAAACTATAAAGATATCTAGGAGAAAAGGTTGGATCTTGTTTCTTCACCAAACAAAGAGTTGTTGGAGAGATTCGCAGCGGGTTTCAAGGAGTGGTTAGAAGAGCGTAAAGAAAAGGAGGCCACTGTCAGTGCTAAGGCCAGGAAAAGCTTAATCTATCTTGATTAGTTTTGGAAAAATGGTTCCATATTGTTCTAGGTTGTTAGTTTCTTTTCCAAGATTAGGTTTTAGTTAAGAAACTAATTATGCCCTGCATGGCTATAAGTTTGTTTTTGAAAGACCTTAGAAGGGTCAGTTCTGTGGTAACAGAAACATATAGTTTAATATTTACGGCAAAGACTTTCATGAAATGGTTGATATTTTAAATTGAAACTCATAATATAGCATCAGTTGATATATATAACAAATAGCAGTATCTTTTCAGATCAGTGTGTCTAGTTAATGCATATCTATTAATTTCAGTTGGAATTGATTTTCGTGTAGCTGCCATCTGTGTATGTGTTTCAAAATTATACATCCATTTTTCAATCTTATTGCAGTTTATGTTGACTCGATCTTTCTGGGAAGTTTATTTATAGTCTTAGTCAGTTGGCTTGGATATTTGTGAAGATCTCTTTCTCAGAGCATTAATCTTTCAGTGGTTATTTCAAAAATCCTTTATTACTTTCAGGTGAAAAGTATATATTTATGTCTATCTTTTATTGTTTTCATTATTTTCAAATAAATGAAATGCCAAGATTGATCATTATATAAAGTAGCTGCTCCTTTGATCATAGAGATTTTAGTCATGAGTGACTAACTCAACTATTGTATGAGTTTTTCCTCCATCTTGGGCCAAAGTATTTGAAAGTTATTATAATTTTAGTAAGAAGGAAAATCTATATACTAACAAGATGAAAGGACAAGTGACATGCTAAGGTTAACCAACAATCAACTAGACATGGTAAATAAACTACTGTTGGTTAATCAAGAGTTGGGTAGGAAAGATATGGAAATCAACAATCTGAGGCCTGTAAATGATCAACTAAGGAATGAAGTAAGATCTAAGAAGGAAATCAATGAAAGGATGAACAAACCCAATGAAACTATAAAATACTTTGAAGAACTGCTAAGGTTGCCTAGAAGATCTGGTGATAGATCTAGACTTGGACTTAATGAGCATTTATCATCCACTAAAGAAGGAGAATAATCAAAGAATGGAGAGCAAAAGAATACAAAACAAAAGAACAACAAGCCCACATGCCAGTACTATGGAAAGCCGGGACATACAGTAAACATATGTAGAAGAAGACATGGTAAGTTTAATCTTAACCCTAAATTCAATGGGCATTTCTTTAACTGTAAGAAACATGGACATCAGGCACATGAATGTAGGTCTAAGGTTAGTAGTCCACCTACCTCACCTAAGTTTCAAGGACATTATTTCAACTGTCAGAAGTATGGGCATAGAGCATATGAATGCAGATGAAAACCAAAATGGACATCAAATGAATAGACTAAGTCACCTATGAATAATAATGCATACAATTGGGATTACAACACTTGGTACAATTGTCATTACTATGGAAAATATGGACACATTGGAGAAAATTGTATGAAAACTCATTTAAGAGGTAAATCCAAAAGTTGGATGAAAGGAAGCATGGTATGTTAAAAGTGTAACAAAATAGGTCACCTAAAGAAATATTGTAGATCACCTATGCCAAGCAATGATCAAAATTAGAATGAAGGTATTCATCAAAATTGAGAAATCAGATGGATAAGACATGGAAGAAGAAAGAAGAAGAAAGGACAAGTGAAGCAAGCACATCTGAGATCACCCAATCCAATGAATTGGGTGATCACACTTCTTCTAACTAAGTAAAGAAGGTATGTTTGGAACTAAATCTTACAATGCTTTATCTTACATCAGTTCCTAACATAAGTAGAGTAAAAGTCCATATTTGCATAGATAAAGATGCATTAGGACATATCTGAGAAAAATAGAGAAATTTATTTCTAATGTCGAGCATCAGTGTTTTGACCAAGTTCTTAATGTATGTCGAGCATCTATGATAACCGAGATGCAATGTAAACCAAGCTGTATGTAAATGTTTATATTAACCATGCTTGTGTTAGCTGAGGTTAACATAGGTTTACCGAGACAGTTGTATTCCACTTAAAATTTTGTACAGGGCATTTATGAGGCCCTAATTCAAATTTTTGGAATCTATAAAGTGGAAAGATCTCATTCATATCATTTCACCAAGAAAATTGAGATTTCTTTGAGCGATTCAGAGAGTGAGTAACTAGTGTGAAAAGGGCAATTCCAAATATTTTCAGCATGTCATCGGTAAAATCATCTAAAGAACACTTATGAGAAAGGTACAGTACTAAGAAAATATTTCTTTTCAAAAATTTTAAAATAAAAATGGCATCATCATCGTTTTCTACAATGAAGAAGCAAGGGATGGAAGTTTTTAATGCACAATTGGTAAGGAATGAAGTTTGTAAGCTGCAGAAATTTATGGCAATTCTGGAAACCACGATTAAAGGAGATCTTACCAACACCCCATCCTCGATTCCAAAGAATGTGTTAATAATGAATGACATTATGTCTTTTTATATGTGCAAGATCGGAGAGATAGGATATTATGAGATCAGGGAGGCATGTGACAAACTTTTTGATAATGGTGTATTGATGCCGGAGTATAAATCGGTTGTCGAACAAGGATTAGTGCATGCCCTAGATTTCCCACATAATTTCAAGGTTGAATGGATAAAAATAGTATTGAGCTGAGTACATGATATGCAATTGTGGCTAGAAGATAGACCAGTAAAGATAAAAAAGGAAATGATCCACCGGGTAACCGGATACCCTACACTTCAAGGAAAAAGAACAATGAAATGTTTTAGTAAGGAAGAAATTCAGGTGAACACACAGGTAGTTTGGAAAAAGCATGGAATGATGATTTCCACCATCATAGATCTGTAAATTAACTTTGCAGTAAGGGTTATCTCGCACAAATTCTACCAATCAATTTGGTTGGATAGCATACCCTTTATGGCAGTAGACCAAGTATGGAAAATCATTAGGAAAGGACACACATATGATCTTGTCGAGCTCCAGCTGACTCAAGTTTTCAAGAACCTTAACTCAATCCAGACTACAAATAATTCTATGTGTAAGTTTGGTTCTTTTCTCATCTGTCTATTCTTTTATATATAGAAGTACTTTCCTACTATTGGCGGTGTGATATGGGATAAGAAGAAACTCATTACAGTTCAAATCAATGATTTCATAGGTTAGATAGGAGAAAGTTATAATGGTGTAATGGATAATTATTTTATAGAATTCAAAAATAAAATGAGGAAGAGGAGTAGAGTCCCTGTGTCATTGGTTGAGAAGTATTCCAAGGATATATGCTTTCTATTTGACACAGAATTCACTTATGCACAAGTAGTTTTTTCAAGGGTTTCATGGCTAATGCCATTACCTTATGAAGTGAACATTGATGAGACTACAACTACTATTAAAGCACTCCTAACTGAAGAGATTGATGACAAAGCACCTTATTTTGGAACATATAATGAATCCAAATCCAAAATAACAATGGGGTTGTTGGCTGCAACTATAGAGAGAAATAGGAAGAAAATTGTAAAGAATCTGGAGAGATATGTGGAAGAAACAAAGAAAGATGCACCACTTGAATTGACCCAAGGACTAGGAGAAGATGAAGCAAGTGACTCTAGTGACCTTGAAGAAGAAGAAGAAGAAGAAGAAGAAGAAGAAGAAGAAGAAGAAGAAGAAGAGATACAAGTTGCAAAGAAGAAGGGTAAGCAACCAGTACTTGCAAAACCCCCAACCAAAAGGATACAGAAACCAAAAGTAACATTGACACCTGTGCTTAGGCCTATAACAAGGGGAGGCTCTTCAATTACCAAGAAACCAAACAAATACCATGCATCAAGTAAAAGGAATTTTTTTCAACCTAAGGCAGTGTCGAGCAAGGTAAACAAAGGAACATGTCTTAGAAAATGAAGATGATGAGGAAACGGAAAGTGATGAAGAGATAAAGAAGAAAGTTGCATTGTAGAACATAAAACCTAATGTGGATGAAATATGCCACACATTCACAAGCACTGTAGGACTAGAAGATCTAAAGGGATTAAAATTTGGAAGCATGAGTATAGGAGATAAAGAAAAATTTGAAGATGTTATTCTTGAAATGCTTTGCATTTTCAAGATGTTACCTATACAATTGGAGAACTAGATTCCAAAAGAGCTGAGCAATAGAGTTCCCCAGAAATGGGAATATGCTCTTAACATAGAAAAGTAGATAAGAGAGAGAACTCTAGAAAAATTTGAATCAAATCTAACCCCTAGAAATATTAGGCAAATTGTAGAACAACACAGAGGTAAATTTGATCCTAAACTAAGAGCTTATCTAATCCTTCAACACAAGGTTGATGATGTTGTATAGGAAAGCTTGAAAATCAAGAAGATAATGTTTGGATAGATAATTGAAAAGGATGCACATAAAGGTGTAGGTACATCTAAGAATGTTGAGCCTATAACAGAACAGAATGCAATGGAGTTACCTATTCAGGATACACAAATTTATAAGGTGGAGGAATGTCAGAAGGTATCAGAAGTAAGTATTATTGATATAACAGAGGATACCCCATAAATGATTCAGGTATTGACCAAGGAGGATATAAAGGCCGAGGAAGCAAAAGACACATCTTTGCTAGGCAGCAATACTATACTTTTACAAGTGAAAGATTATCCAATAATTGATGGAAAAACAACTGTTAACACCACCCCCGCCAAATCTGAATTTGTTACAGTTGACATGCTAGCCGGTATCAGTACTACCAAGGAATAGGATCAGTTGGCATTGACAAATCAACCTACATCTATCGAGGAGTCACAGCCAAACAAAGGAGATGAGTCTACATTAATTAATACTAGTACTGATGTGAAGGATACAGGAAAAGTAGATAGAAAACAAGGACAAAGCTATGAATGTACAAGAGCCTAAGGAACAAGAGGCAATAAAATCTCTTGTACAGATGTCGAGTGGGAGCACATCAAAGAAGGCACTTAAGAAGAAAATGAAAGTCTTTTCACCAAAGGTAACTATAGACGAAGTTATTTTTATTCTAAAATGGAATTCTGATAACTTATCTTATAAGTAGATGTAAATACTGCAAGAATTATTAAAAAGGAAAAGAAGGTAGGAAGAACTAAGAAGGGAACATCAACAAAAGTAGGTCTTGTATGAAATCATAGAAATATTTACTGTTTCTTTTGAGTTGTCTGATAAAAATAGTTTTGATCCTATACTAGAACAACTTGTCCATATAGTTCAAAAAGTGACTAATGTAGATAGTGGAGTGAGTGATAAGTTGTTGCAGTGGTCGGAAAGGAATTTTGAGACCAAGATGATAGAAAATGTCTCTAGCGAGATTGCAAAAAAATAGGTAGAACTTTCTACTTTGGTAAAAGATACATAAAAATTTTTTGTGAATCTGTTTACAAAATTATGCAATGAAGAACAATTCACATAGGATAACCAAGGGTTGGTAGGTAAACTATAGCAAGACATCAAGTCTACAAGTGAATCTTTAAGGTTTGATGTCGAATCAAGTTCAAGACATTATACCAAGCTCATGAATGCATAAGGTAGGATAGCCGAATTACTGACTAATGATGGAAAGATTCGGGCTCATCTATTCTCTATGTAAACAATTTTGATACCTCATCTAGAGACCCTTCTAAGAGAGTTAGCCAAGGCTAAGCACTTAATCCAGAAAGATCCACATATGTCTACAACTGAGAGCCTAGTGAATCTAGCTGTCGAGCTAGAAGTGTAGTCAAAAGTTTTGAATGTTTCTACAACAAGATGGGATAATGCACTATATATGGTTATGATGCTTCATAAGCCATTTCTGGAGAAATACATCACACTCCCTACTATCAAAGAAATCAGGTGTGCCAATAACATGGGGTAAATTAAGTGACATGACATATTCAAGCACAAAAGGGAAGTTAACAAAATTATGTATGTATATATATCTTAGGGGGAGTATTTTTGCTAATACTAAGTAATTTTTTAAATACAAATGTAATGTCATGACAGTGTTTTTGCCACTAATGTCAAAGGGGGAGATTGTAGATCTCTATAGTTTTGTTGACTATTAGTGACTCACACTTAGTCATTATCAAGGCAATGATGGTCGATCACCACTATGACTCAATCATTATGTATAGGCTGAGTTATGTAATGTATATTTACTAAGCAGTAGTACTGTCGAGCAAACAAATGGTCACTATGTATTTTTGTATTAGCCAAGTTAAGTTTTTGCCGAGCTATGTAAGGAATGATTACTGAGTGAAAGAGATATCAACATATGCCAAGTACAATGAATGTCAAGTATCAAGAACATCATTTGCCAAGTTATCTAGGAAGAACATATGAGTTTTTTATGGTGCGGTGATCGAGGTAAAACATTTTGGCCAAAATTCATGTTTTGTATTTTGTTTGTTGAAGTAATTATAGAGGTGATTACACATCTATTTTTTAATTATTGATCCCTATGTAACACTTAGAACCAATCAGAAATTAGTAAGGCTTTAGCAGAAAAAGAAGTTAATTTGAACCATAGATCTTGAATCATGAAGATGTTTAATTTTTTATATAAGGACAAGATCTGAACCCTAAAATGAGTTAGCATATGAAAGGATGTGAAGGGAATGAAGGAATGAGAAGAGAGGCACATTTAGATTAGTAAAGCATTTAGATAGAGTTTAGTAACCAAGTTAAGTAGTGAAGGATAGAACAAAGATAAACTTGATAAAAGAGATCAATACAATATTGTAAGGAGAAGATCTATTATCTACATATAAGTGCAAACTGAAAGATCAAGTACTGAGAAATTCTAACAAGTGTATCAAGGTAAATCTCTTAACTGAGTGGGCCTAACAGACCTATTGTAATCTCTTAACCGAGTGCTTACTTTGTTGTAAGTTTCAATCCTTTAGCAAGGTAGACTGTATAATTCTTTTGAGCTCTTAATAGGGCAGACCCCTCATAGGGTAGATCATATCTTTGATCAATTTTTGTAAGCCCTAATAGGAGAACTTATTACTACAGTAGTCAAGATTTTTCGGTGTCATCCCCACCCTAGTTTTACCTTTCAAGGGTTTTTGGGTAACCAAAATTACTAAGTCTTGAGTACTTTCTTGAATGATGCTTAGTATATTAGTTACTTTGTTTTGATAAAGTTTTGGTGATGCTATGAAATTTTTTTATGCAATATTAAAATGGATTAGTAGGTGATATCTAATTTGCCCCCCTCTCAGTATCATATTTCCCAACTATATTTCCAACAATTGGTATCGGAGCTCTAAGGTTTCTCCTAGGAAGTCTAATGACTCGAAGAAAAATATCTTGAGATGGAAGCTTATAAGCTGGTAAAGGTTATAGAGAATCATAAGATTGACATACAGCTGGCATTACAATATCTAGAAGTAGCCAGAGGTGAACTAAAGAAATCCTTGAGTAGGAGAAGAGAAATTTCTATTCAGCAAAATGATTCACAATATCAAGAAGAAGACACAACTAGACTATTTGATAATGGAAACTCTGCAGAAAGTGACAAAGCCATAAAAGAGCTACTGGAGAAAAATGCCATATTAAATGTTGACATCAGAAGTCTAAATAGAGAATAAGAAATTCAATTTGTAAGACTTTGTGAAGTAGTTGAAAAGAAAAAGAAAGATGAAGAAGATGTTAGAATACTTGAGAGGGGGTTGAATCAATTATCCACTGTCCCAATTCAAAATGTATAATCCAAAACAATTTTACTTCTTCTACAAGTTGGTAACTATAGAAAACTTCCATTTTCTATGTATTTACTAATTGACAATCTAAACTCTGTATTAATTACCGATTAAATCTAACATGTAATATGCAAAGTATGATCACAAACAAATATCACAATCAACACATAACACAAGAGATTTTAACGTGGAAACCCTGTAAAGGGAAAAACCACCTGGGACCAGCAACCCAAAATTGTTCACTCTTCTGAAGTGAGGTTGGTGAAGACCCATCCCTATTAAAAGTTTACAAACAAACTATTAGGTGTGACCTTGTTAGAGGATTTTAGACCAGAACTTATCGTCCAACCAACAGTCACTCTGGGGTTGACAGGATAACAATATTCGCTCTATGAATGAAACATCAAAAGACTTTCATAGTCCACTTGGTTAAGAGATTTAACTATGTACAATGGTTAAATGTGTAACAGTAGGTGATCTGCCTAAATAAAACTTTAGTTTGCAGTTTACAGATCAATGTTCAGCTCATTCAAATACTTTTGACCAATATAACACTTCAGATTCAATACTATATCAACTTATTGTTTGTCGGTAATAACTCTCTATAGCTCAGTAACTATTCTGTAGCTCAGTTCTTATTAACCAGTATGATCAGAAAAACTTCTCCACATGATTATTCTGTAGTATCTTCTTCTTCCGGCATCTTTTCATAATGAAACCAATGTCTCTTATATAGATGAGTAAATCATTTTCTTTTCCTCCATCAAATTTTTTCGCTTAATCATATTCATACATTTTTTCGCTTTAGGCTCCCTTCGCTGATGTGTCAATAACATGTTTCAATTTTCTCCATTAGATCCCTTTTGATTTATGTTAGCCATTGATCTTCATAACAAACATTATTTGTTACCTCAATTTCATACAATTTACAGCTCATAACTTTATCAGCTAAACTAAACATTTAATTCCTTTCTATTTTTCTTAGTTAACAAAGAAATGCGTTGGTGAACACAAGCTCAGTTAATACTACACTCAGTATACAGTACACTTCGTCGGTGTATACTGAAATGCTTTATTTACCGACAACACTACTTTGTGTCTTTCAGCTCTATTCTTAATCATAGATGAATGCAACATAATAAAGTCAATTCCATCAAGTCATAGACTCATCAACAAGTTACTTAGTGTATTCCTTATCTTCCTCTGTCATATACATCTTCCTCATGTAGATATTTCTATTCTTCATCTCTTTCACGTTCCTTCAGATGTGTCAGTATAGTAACTTACAAGATAAGTACTGTCAAGCTAGTTTACATCAATGAAAACATAATACTGATTTAATCATCTTGCATATCTAATAATCAACTCCTTAGTAATCTTGAATTATAGATTCTTCATTCTAGTTCTAAATCAGTTGTAGTTCATCAATCTCTCCCTTTAGCATTGATGGCAACTCAAGTGATATGAAATGTACCATACACATACCAAACATGTTTTCTACAACTCTATGATCAAATGTTGTGTAGTGTAAGCTCTCCCTAGCTTAATATGTTTAATCAATACATTACTAAAACAACATTATAAAATATAGCTTTGTCATTCTGTAGATATAACCTTTTCAGTTCTCAATTTCCTTTCAAATCATCTTTCCCTTAGATAGTTCTCATTGGTGCAAATCTCCTTTTCTTTTCATATTATTTATCTCTCCCTTTGACAACAATGCCAAAGAAACAAGTAAATAATTAGCTCTGTAATAGCTAAATATCTCTGTGGTGTCCAATACTTCCTCTGTATCTTAGTATATTGATATCCCAATCTATTTTAGTTCTTCAAACTTAATCACAACCTTGAACAAAATTCAAAGTGTGAACTATGCCGCATCAACATGAATGATCTTTTGATAGGATTAGGCTGATGCAACATCCAAATCACATCAATGATCGATAGACAGGGGATGGACCCCAAGTCTAGTCCTCAAATATTCAAAAGTGTCCTTTGGTAGAGGCTTTGTAAAATAAATTTCAAGTTGTTCTTTAGATGTAACAAATTCCAACTTTACTTGCTTCTCTTGCACTTGTTCTCTTAAGTAGTGATACTTAATTGATATATGTTTTGTCTTTGAGTGCATCACAGAATTCTTTGAGATATTAATTGCACTTGTGTTGTCACAGTATATGATCACTAGGTTAGTGATTACCTCATTCATTCCTTCCAACACTTGTTTGATATATGAAATGTTTGAGCAATTAGTAGCAGTAGCAACATACTCTGCTTCAGCTATAGATTGAGAAATACAAGCCTGCTTTTTACTTGTCTAGGTTACAAGTCTTTTACCAAAGAAAAATGCTCCTCCGTTGGTACTTTTTCTATCATCCACATTTCCAGCCCAGTCAGCATCGGTGTAAACTTTCAGCTCAAACTTACCTTCCTTAGGATACCATAATCCATAATCTTCTATCTTTTTCAGATATCTTAAGATTCTTTTAGTAGCAATAATGTGTGATTCTCTAGGATTAGTAGAATATCTAGCAATAATTCCCACAACATGTGCTATATCTAGTCTACTATGAACTACATACATGATCTTACGAATCATGGATCGATAAAGTGTCTGGTTTACCTCTATAGTTTCATCTTCCTTTTTCAATTTACTTCCAGTAGCCATCGGTGTTCCCACAGGCTTAGCATCTTCCATGCCAAATGTCCTCAAGACTTCCTTTATGTACTTGGACTGTGTGATGAATATCCCGTCACTCTATTGTATCACTTGTAATCCAAGAAAGAACTTAATCTCTCTGAACATAGACATTTCAAACTCATTCCTCATGTCATTAGCAAAAGATTTACATATATGATCTTGACCTCCAAAAATAATATCATCAACAAGAATTTCAATAATGATAATAGTGTCATCAGTATCACCTTTCGTGTACAAATTTTTGTTCTCACTGGTTCTTACAAATCCAATACTTAACAAGTAAGTATGCAGTCTTTCATACAATGCTCTCGGTGCTTGCTTCAAACCATATAAAGCTTTGTGTAATCTACATACCATGTTTCTATTGTCTAGATCAATGAATCATTTAGGTTGTTCTATGTAGACCTCTTCTTCAAGTATACCATTCAAAAATGTTGATTTCACATCCATTTGATAAACCTTAAATTTCTTGTGTACAGCATATGCAAGTAGCATTCTAACTCCTTCCAAACTAGCAATAGGTGCAAATGTTTCACCATAATCAATGCCTTCTTCCTGTGCATATCCCTTGCATACCAATCTCACTTTATTTCTTGTTACTTCACCATTTTCATTCATTTTGTTTCTAAATATCCATTTAGTACCGATAACATTCTTATCTTTAGGTCGGGGTACTAAGAACCAAGTTTTCTTTTTCTCTTTTTGTTCTATTTCCTCCTTCATTGCATTAACCGATTCTTCATTTTCTAATGCAACTTTCACATTATTTGGTTCAAATTCACAAACTAAACATGTACCTTGTCATGTTTTTCTTCTCGTCTACATTCCAGCTTGTCTCTTTCCAATAATTTGTGTCTCAGGATGATGTCTTCTAACAAAACTAGCCAGTACTCAATTTCTTCTTTCTTGTTCATCTTGTTCAGGTTCATTTTCTTGCACAGTAGAACCATCTTGTTCATCAATTTCCCTTTCCTGTTCCTTGGGGTTATTTTCCTATTGATCGGTTATCACAGGTTGTGACTTCAGTAGATAGTCAGGAAGTTCAATGTAAGTGAATCTACCATAGTCTTATGGTTCCTTTCTTTCTTCTATGTTTATGTCATCATACTCATCAACATGAACATTAGTACTTTCAATCATCTTATTTGTAGCCTTATTCAGACATTTTGTTGGTGTAATTAAATATTCCTAATTACACTTAACTTAATCTTACTTAGGATAATGCATTGCATAGTAGTTTGTGATTGAGACACCTAGGAGTGTGCACATTCATTTAAGCACATGGTGTAGGAGAATTTCCACTTTAGGTGTGATAGTTGTCATCACATACCTCTTTGTGTGTGAGATCCACCTTTTGTGCTCTTATTACATTATCATCCTAATCCATTGCACATACTTTATTGCATAATGGAGGATGATCCACATTTGGTGGACATGTGATTACACCTAGCATAGGTAATAGCTTATTAGCTCCTTATCATTGTCTCTTATCTCCTTTCCTATATAAGGAGGCCTATTATGTACATTTTAATCATGTCCATGATCAATAATATCATTCTTGCATCTTAATGCAATTGTCTTTCCAATCTCTTTTGGAAGTTATCTTGGCCTTGCATTCGATCCTGGGGGTGTTGTAGAGTCACCTAAAACTCTAACATGGTATCAGAGCTCTCAAGGTGTGAAGACCTCTTCTCAAGAAGTGCAATCTTGGCTTGATTCAATTGTGAGTGTAGACTAAAGGTATTTGGACATCACCATTTCATAGTCTATTTAGAGAAAATTTGGGGTTTTGTATTTTGTGGCTTTCTATTACAGGTCAATATTGGTGCTTGCTAGTGAAAACAAGAGGTTAGAATCATATTAAGGAGGTCCAAAAAACCATAAATCAAATTTTATTTCATCCAAATTGGACACCCGAGGCCAAATCTAGAGCTATTTGAATTTTGGAAATGCGGTGACAACGATTCAAAAAAAATAATTTCAGAGGCAATTTTCAAATAGCGATATCTCAGTCATCTAGACTCCTTTTTTCAAGCAATGTTTTTTATTTTGGGGTAGAATTTCATAATCTACACAATGGTTTAGGTGGTTTCTGATCTCTGTTCCTAAATTTTTTTCAAAATCGCAAATCTCAATTTTTGCAACTTCCAAGGCCTCATTTGAGCTCATATGAACTCCTTTTTAAGTGAAATTTTTTTTGAAAGTTCATAATTGTTTCTGTATTTTCCAGATCTAGAATCAAATTTTAGTGACTGTGATCAGAAACTATACTTTCAAAAATTAGCTTAGGTTTTTCATTTTTAATGCATAAGCCTTAGCTTGGTCTTTTGCATAATGATCTAAGTCTATTATAGCCTGATTTTAGAGTGTAATAATTTGTTGATCTCAATTTGTAATGAGAGAAGTGTATCATTAATGTAATCATAGGCTATGAAACACATCCTGCAATAGTACTTTTTGTGTGTGTGAAAATTGTATCTGATCTGTAGACACAACACTTCAGTAAAACATTAGAGGTTAGCAAAAATCTTGCAAAATTGAAATCTAATCTAACCAAGTGATCTACTGCCTTCTAATAGGTGCGAGATTGATGTTCTCAGATTGCTATCGAGATCAGTGACCTAGACGACACCTAAATGAAGGATTTGAATGCAAAACTGATATGAAATATGAATGCAATTAAGCTATTTTTTTT
The DNA here is from genome assembly GCA_027943335.1 of Chamaecyparis obtusa. Classification (NCBI taxonomy): domain Eukaryota; kingdom Viridiplantae; phylum Streptophyta; class Pinopsida; order Cupressales; family Cupressaceae; genus Chamaecyparis; species Chamaecyparis obtusa. The sequence continues at coordinate 126,691 of BSBK01000978.1, forward strand.
TGGATATTTTCTATGCAATGATATGAAAACTTGATATGGAATCTATGCTAATATGGAAATTGATATGCTAAAATGATCTAACAATGATATGAAAAAGAATCTAAATGAATGTAAAAAAAACAAATTGATCTCACAATAGCCTTGATTCGTAATAAACTTTGATTCTCTAGATGTCGATTCTCTAGCATAAGTTTGCACAATTATGAGATGATTTGAGATGAGTTGAAGCCTTGATTTTATAGAAATCCAGGGCTTTAGAGGTGCATGGGAAAAAAAGCCATAAATCACTCAAATAACTCAAGTTGATTTTTGAGTTATTTTTAAATACAGAATAATTAACTCACAAAAATATGCAAAAGCAAAGTTTAACTCAAAATAGAGTTTGGCTTTAATTGATAATTGATATTTGTATACTTTTCTGATTGTGCATATTTTATTTATGAATTAATTTAATAATAAAGTGATTTATTTTCAACTTAACTGCTTTTAAAAATAAAACAATTGATTTATGGGTTAATCAATTATTTTTTCAAACTTTTATTCTAAAAATAATATTATTAAATATGACAACTTGCTTTAATTAATTAAATAAGAATTTAATCAATTAATGATAGGAATTTTGATTTATTGTCAAAATTAAATAATAATAATTTGGAATAAATATAATTAAATTCAATTAAATAATTAAGTGGCAGTATTAAATCTAATTAATTAAATATGCAAAATATTCAATTAATCAAATTTTAGGATAAATTAGATTTATCGCCAAATAATCATTAAATCAAAGATAATTATGATGATTAGGAATATTACTAAGAATATTCCTCGTTGCAGAATTTAGAATAATCAATTATGATTCGATGATGTTCAGATGTGCCTTTGGTTAGGACTTCGATGTCGATTTCATTCGATATGTTGATATAGGAGGTTAATGAACCTATAGCCCATTTTTGGGGTATTACATTTTACCCCTCTTTGAATTATTGTGCGAAGCACAGTGGTTCAAAGATAGTCTGTGTATGATAAAGATATGAAACTAATTCGAAAGATACAATGATTGAAATATTTGAAGATGTTAGGTCCTGAATGACCAAAGATAATGTTCACTGTAGTAGCGATGAACCGAGGATTGTGAAAGAGTGTCAAAATGCCTAATTCTGAACCTTAGGATTGCAAAGAAGTGAGTGACCGGTTCTAGACTCGATTGTCTTAGCAGAACTAGCAGGTATCACATCTGAACCCTTCAGTTGCTGAAGAACCAAGGAAAGAACACTATGATCCGATGGTTGCAAAAACTGATATAGTTTACAAGATTAGGAGAATACCAGATTGATATGGACCTTGATGAATCTGATATGCCCCAAGTGATGATAGATTTGCCCCGAGCAATGAGGTCTTTTTTTATGAATCAGTAACTAGACATGGTTGTTGTCTTGATTACTAAGGAAGATATGATTTCAAATTTGATTACAAACTTCAACTGATGTGCAATACCATGCCCCCTTCGAGATTAAAATTGAAATCTGATAAGAAAAGTTAGCGTGATATGGTTCAGAAGCAAGCTAATTGATTTGAAAAGTGGTTATACACGTTCGAGAACACATTCTGCATCATTTAGAGGTCATGGAGACCAAGTTTGACTACGTGTGATGATGAGTTGACCATGGTTGAAAGTTGAAATTTTGATAGTTTGATGTAAGATAATCAATTAAGTTGAATTATGGATTTCTATGATGATTGAAGGTCGAATATGCAAGTAGTAGACCATCTTGGGCCCAAAATTTTAAATCATGATTTTGACATAATAAACGATCTCAAATTTTGATTTTGATCCCAAAAAAGGATTCTACTTGCTGTTTCATTGGAGGAACCTTCGTGTGAGATTCATCTCTTATTAGATTTGAAGATGCGAGTGGAGAATTTTTTAAGCATTGAAGTTTGTTTAGCCATTGTGAGATCATGCAACATGCAAAATGCAAAGAGACATGGAAAATGAAATGCAACCTAAGACCTAGGACCTAGTCACTGATCATGTGTCGATTTGTTATCATCATTGAACTTTTAGGTAACTAGATAAATTAATACAATGCCAACTAGCTATGAAACCATAGACATATGAATATCAATTTGTATGCACAAGAATCAATACAACACCCACTGGTCAACAACCATGGATATATGAATATTGATTTTATTTTCAGAATGTCGGATTAGATATAAGCACCAAGGCATAAACGCTAGGATGACCTGAATATCATGTCCATTTTGATATAGAAATTTGTATAAGCATCAAAACATAAACGTCATGATGACCTGAATACGCCTTGCATTGCCAACACATCAAATAGTCAAGAGATCATTCTAAATCCAATGTGAATTACCCGTAGTGACCCTTTATCGTTCACATCCTTAGGCAAGATTGTGTTTCACAGTAGGAGAAAGAACTCACTCAAAAAGACAATAGTTAGATCAAACTTCCTTGAATTTTCTGGGTATCAATGGTCGAGGTACACATGGCCATCCAATTCGAGATAGAGGCTCTTATAGTCAGACACCATTTCAATCTAAAATTTTCAAAGTTGTTAGATTTTCACATACAATCAGAAGATAAAGAAAAGATTATGCCCCTAGTCATCACTCTCTAAATCCTATAAAGGACATCATCGAGGAGCTTGAAAGGACACAATATGCAAAAATCTCAATGTGAATCAGTAAGCATACAAGGAGATAAAAGTATGAAAAGCACAGATTGTTTTCAGTTTGTGTTTGATTGCTGTTGTAGATGCAAAATCCTTTCTGGAGACGAGACAGACTTGACTGACTCAAATGAAGGTTTAAAGGACTCTGACTAGATATGATACGTCTAAGATATACTGGAGACCATAGGATATAACATTGATTGCCCCCAACTGTTAACATTGATAGGATATAGACGCTTGAGCTGAGTGGTGTACAGACCGACTTATTGAAAATTGGAAATGCAGAAACAAACTGGGAGATATGTACAAACTAAAGCAAAACTAAAAGTTGGGAAAGACCAAGATTGTGCTAATAGATGGAGCATTTTGAAACAAGTGGCGCCCATTTGTCAGGTTTTCACCATCTTGGTAGAGATTCTATTTTTTCTACCAAGGTGCCTATTTTTAGGTTTTCACCAAGGCACTTTTTCTTTTTCTCTTTTTTTTTTTCATTTTTTTGTATTTTTCATTTTTTCAATTTTTTTGTACTTTTGATATTTTTTACTTTTTTTTGGTATTTTTTACTTTTTCAATTTTTTTGTACTTTTGATATTTTTTTATCTTTTTGTGAATCATCAAGGTGCCTATTGCTAGGTTTTCACCAAGATGTTCATTTTTTCAAGACATTTTCCAATTTTTAAGATTTTTTCAGGACATTTTACCATAGACTGAATGCTTTAGGCGTAGAATTTCTTTAGATGGAGAACATTGATTGGTTCTCAGAGCTATTCTCCTTCAGTAGTTGAGAGTTGATAGGCACCAAAGCCAAAAGTAGCAGTGATCACAAAGGGACCCAGCCAATTGGGTTCAAACTTCCCCTTGCGTTCTCGATGGGATTAAATTTTAGGATTTTCTCTCAAGACTAGATCACCAACCTAAAATTTTATGTGTCTGACTTTCTTGTTGTAACCTCTAGACATTCTCTTCTGATATACTCTAAGATGATCATAAACTGCTTGTCTGCGCTCATCTAGTAGTTCAAGTTCTTGCAACCTAGACACTCTGTAGTCATCATCAGTTACTAGACCATGCATTCTAATTCTAAGTGATGGGATTTCAACCTCAATAGGTAGTACCACTTCAAACCCATAAACTAAAGTGAAAAGTGTAGCCCCAGTAGGTGTTCTGATACTTTTTCTATAGGCCTAGAGAGTTGGATTGATCATGAGATGCCAGTCTCTTCCTGTTTTATTCACTGTTCGGTGCAAGATTTTCAATAGATTTTTGTTAGAGGCCTCAACTTGTCCATTCCCTTGAGGATAGTAGATAGAAGACCAATGTTGTGTGATCTTGAATTTGGCACATAGATCATCAAGGTATTTGTTCTTGAATTGTCCACCGTTATCTATGATTATGGAATGAGGTATCCCATATCTGCATATGATATAGTTCAATATGAACATAGATATTTGCTTTCTAATTTCCTGTGTCAAAGGGACTTCTACCCATTTTGTAAAATAATCTGTAGCTGTAATTATATGGGTATGTCCATTAGAAGAGTGTGGATAGATAGCACCGATAAGATCAAAATCCCATTATTGAAAAGGCCATTGTGTGGTGAAGGGGATTAGATCTCTCCTTGGAGCATGAATCAAGTTACCATGCACTCGGCACTTTTGACAGTTCTTAGAAAACTTGATAGCTTCTTTTTCCATTTCAAACTCCCAAGCAAGATCATATTGTGCAGTCCCAATGTCAAGCAATGTGGAGAACAAGAGGGATTGGCAAGCTGGTGGATGAGATGGAAGATGAGAGAATGAAGGAGAATAAAGGGAGGAAATCCTCAAAGGTCAAACTACTCAAGAATACCCAAGCTAGGGAAAAAATTTCATGTAAAGCACATTTGGACAAGCAATGAAAGGCCAGCATAGGATAAGCCACAAAAGCATAATGCCAAAGAAGGAAAGGATGTAGTCCAAAGGAGTAGACATGTCAAGAGGCTTCATAGCACTATGTTGTACTCTTTCATTCCTTTTTTATTAGATTAAGATCAAAGGGGAAATGATAGCAAAAGACTAGAATAAATGGAGGAAAATAAATATGAAGGCTAAACAAGAAGGGAATGAAAGAAAAATCATCATAAGATAGCTCACAAAATAGCCAAATGTTCATGTATAGATCAACATTGTCAAGATCAAAGAGAGAAGATGGAATGGATGAAATATGTAGAAGAACTACACATGATGCCTGATTGCCAGGTTTTCATCATGGTACTTATCCAAGTTGCCACAAGGGAGTGGTTTTCACCATAGGATGAATTTATTTCTCTTTACTTTTGCTACCAAGGTGCCTGTTTCTAGGTTTCCACCAAGGCACATTTTCAATTTTTCTTTTTTTGGAAGAAGGCAAGCTTTTTAGATAATGCTCCTTGAAAGGATAAACCATGATATGCTAAGGATTCAAAATTATATGCTCAAAGATGCTAGTAGGGAAAGGGAGCTAGAAGAGAAAAATAGAGGATAAGGTTTTATGTAAAGCAAGTGAGGTTGGAAGATAGGAGGAATATGCAAATGAGGAAAAATGATAGAAGATAGAAGGATAATGAATGGAAGGATTGTGAAAGGGTAGATGGAAAGGAAGGAAAGATCAACATCAACACACACCTTGAAGGGTGGCAAGAGGATGGAGGAGATGTGAATGAAGGAATACGTGAAGGAATATAGTGAATGGATAGCAGAGGTTGAGGTTTAGGCGCAGGGAATGGAAGAATATTTTTGGAAGAAGATGAAGTGGAAGCTTGAATGTCAACTTCACTTGTTGTTCAACACCAAACTCTTTCAAGAGACACTTTGGAATCCATATAGTCATAGGTTTTTTATTTCCTTTTGATGATCTAGAGAGAATATCTTCAATGATGGATTTTGGAACCCATACTTGTCTTGTATTTTTTTTCTTAGATATCTCTTTTGACTTGATGCTTCCATGTCTATGAGAGGAGACATGGTGATCTTCTATTTTTGATGGATTCTTGTATTGCTTCTTTTTCTTGTATTGAATATTCAAGTTACTTCCAAAAGACTTTGGACTTGTGGAAGAAGAAGGAGGATATGACTAGTTTAGATGGGTGGGTGGATGAAAAGGATTCAAGGGTGTGCATCTATGTTGATCTTGAGGAAAGATAGGAGATGGAGGTATGTAAGGACCCAAGATGGATGGTGAATTAGGAGAGTTAGAAGGGGAAAGTGAAGGGACATAAGGACCCAAGATGGAAGGCAGATATGAAGGCCTTAGTAGTGGTGGAAGAGGTCCAAGGATAGAAGTGGAAGATGCAAAAGGATAATCAATAAGTTCATCAGCATCTATATGACAACCAAGGATATCAGCATCTTTAGTGTGAGCATTAGAATTTTTAATAGAATCATGGACATCTTGAATATGAGCACCTTCTTTGATAGGATTGTTCAAATCTTGCAAAGACTTAGGAAGAGTAGAAAGTGGAAACAAACATGGAGTGGTAGAATAAGAATATGGAAGACTTTGATCTTGACAAGGATCTTTGGATAGCACAAGCTCATAATTTTTTTCTTGATTTTCAATAGGCTTAACATTGGAAGTAACAACACAATTTTTACCAACCTTAATGGAAGTATCATCTTTGGAAAGCGCAAGTGTAGTAAGGTTATTTTGATTTTCAATAAGCTCAACAGTGTAAGTAGTAGCTTGATCTTGCTTAGGAGAATACTTAAGACATGGTGGAATGCATGAAAAAGGGTGTACAGGATCAAAAGAACCTTGAAGCGGATAAGAGACATCATGAAAAGGAGTGGATGACATGGAGGGTTCTTGATCTTGATCTTTCTTTATGTTCTTTTCTTTATCATTTCTGGAGTCCTCTTAACATGGAGCCACTTCTAAGGACAAGGAAGCATGTTGGGATTGTATGGAAGACTTTAGAAGAGATGGTGGAGGACTAGCTAAAGTAGGAATTATAGCATATGAAGGCTTAGGCTCTTTAGGTTTAGCATTATTGAAATTATTGGTAGCCAAGTGAAGGTTAGCTTGAGTTTCTTCAAGGGGTAGCCCTTGAGGATAACCTTAGGGAATCGTATGAAAAGTATCAAGACTTTCGTTGGATGAAGGTTCTGTGAAAGATTTGAAAGACTCAGAAGCTTTAGGATATGTATGGGTATTGGAGGAAGTAGGGGATGGAAGGGAACCATCATAAGACAAATGTCCAATATTAAAATGATCTTGCTTGAGAGTGTAATATTTATTTTCAACCTGAGAGTTCTTAGAGGAGAGATCCTTATAGTATTGACGTTTCAAATCAGCACAGTACATTTTATATTCCTCAATAGAAGTAGATGTATCATCTAGATATTGTCCACAAAAGCCATCAAAATCTCTTTCAAAATCAAAATCATATGGATCACCATCATGATCTATCCAATGTGATGGCCCATTTGTAGTAAGAACACACGATGAGGAGGACTCTTAGGAACAGAGGTGTCATAGGTATCATTACATTGTCTATCGTCATAGTCATCATAGTCTCTAAAGCTGGATGTGTCACTCTCCATGGAAGAGGTATCATAAGGGTTATCACATTGCTCAAATTATATTTGGAGGCATTGTGACATGTACAAGTATTTATCAAATGGAAAAGGGCATAGAGCTTCCATGGAGAACTCTTTAGGTTCCTTTTCTTTCTCAAGTTTGTTAATCTTGACTTGTATAGCATGCATCTGTTTCATCATGGCCCTCATCAAAGTTTCTTCCTCATGTGTATTGATTCTTTGAGACATGTGTACTAATTCTCAATAGCTACTACTCTGTTCTTGACACAGTGATTTGTTCAACAAATTCTAGAACTAGGCTGAAAAAGCTGGGTATTTGGCAATTCTCACAATTTTTTGACAACTTTTCAAAATTTTCCCAAACGACACTCTGCAGACTCATACGACAGTGGGTATGCTATGAAATGACAGTTGAAAAACTCATACCACAGTTGCTAGCAAGATTTGACTTTTGGAATTTTGACTGGCAGAAAGACTCATATGACACTGGGTACTCAATCATACGACAGATGGGTAGGAATGAAACGACACTTGATAGAAACTTGTATGACTTTCTGACTTCTTGAGATGAATTTTGACTCCAGAAAAGAATTTTACTTTAGATTTTGTAAATTTTGAGTTTTCAGATTCGAATTGTTTATAAAATGTACTGTCCAGATTTCAAGATTATACCAGATTTGATGATTTTTAGTAGCCAAGTAGATAAACAAGCACATAGAACAGCAAGCAAGTGATTTCAAGTATGTCTAAAAACAATGAACAAGGGAAAAAGCAACCTTGTGCATGAACAATCAAGTGACTTATTCATTCTAGTCCTCAGAAGTGCTAATTGTGTATGTTCTAAAATGTTTTACAATAACGCACATATACCCTAGAAAATAAAAATTTGGCCTCACTAGGGTTTTTAGTAATGGTTTGACTCTATAACTTTTATGATCCAAAGGGGTGAACTCCAATCCCGGTACACCAAGGTTTTGACACAGTCTAAGAACTTAATCTTCAAGAGCTGCTAGGGAGATCTAACAACCCAACAATGAACCACACCTTTGAAGATTTCTTCCACAAGGACATTTATATAGCGGCTGTCACTACCACGGCAAAAATGACTATTATCACTTGAGGTTCCATCAACACAGTTTTCCTTATGAAGGGAATGTTTGCTACGGTTAACCCTCTCTAAAGATGACTCACAATATTGTACCACAAGGGGACTTGGCTCCAGATCCAAGGTTTTTGACACCTTTTCACTTTTAACCCAAACAAAGAAAATAGATAAATCTGACATGCTAAGACAAAGTTTTGTTTCACCAAGGTCTATGATGTCAACTCCATGTGATCTATCAAAATTTCTGGGGAGAGAATGTATTGATCAATAAGAGAAGGCACACTAACCAATTTTGATTCACCAAATCTCATGATGTCAACCCTGCGTGATCTATCAACCTCTCCTGGGAGAGAATATATCGATCAATAAGGGAAGATGCACTAACCAAGTTGAATGTGAAACGCACTAAGTATCCTCCCTACCTATAAGGATTCTATCATCAAGAAGGATTTCACTGGGAATCTAATCTCTCAAGAATCACGAATAGTGTCCATAGGGCCTAATTACTATGTGAGCACAAATGTATGTTTCCAAAAAGCAAATCTACCAAAAGTACCCAAAAAGTAGAAAGAGGAACACTTAATGCTTAAAGAAAATATGAGATGAGTCCACAAGGTGGAACACTTAACACCTCACACAAACTAAAAATGAGTCCCCAACTTAGAAAACAAGTGAGTTCCTAAAAGCATTAAATGGGTTGCCAAGTGGAACACTTAACACTTCTGTCTTGTTGACCCCTCCCCTTTAATGTGGCGCTGACCTTGCAACCACGAGGTGGAATGAGGGGTCGATGGATTAGCAAGTCCAATAACCTAAGATAGAAATCAAGATCAATCACAAGTATCTAAGACTACTTAATGAATCCTTAAGGGGTCACAACCTAGTATCAATTATGCAAGTGTGTAGAAATAGACAAAAGCATGAAAAGATGCACACAAGCTAGACACATAAGAGATTTATTTTAAATCCAAATAAAAATGTCATTAGATGAAGGAGAATACTTGGGATCCTCGCAATGCACTTAGTAGATTTTACCTGATTTTTAGCAATTCTTGTTGAGCTTTTCCATGCAAGCAAGTGACGAACTCTCCAACAAGCAAACAAGCAAACAAGATATGCAACATATATTCAACTTATGAAAACCATAGGGTTAGCTCTAAAAATAAATTATTATCAGCAATAATAACCAGCAATTAACCCAAATGACAACTCATATAATTCATTAAACCGTGTAAAAAAAATAAGTGCATACCCATCACAAAACTTTATTTTTTGTTGTTGCATTTGACCTAGTCAACAAGATCTGATTTTTTTTTATGATTTCATCCATAAAAATAAAAATGCATAATAGAGACCCCTACTAAAAAATAAATAGATTTCCAAAAATGTAAAAATTTTAGAAAAATCTCTTTATTTGTGCCCTAGAGACCCATTTTACCAAAATAGACCAGTTTTTGTAAATTGACTATTTGAGCTATTATATTGCATCCAAATTTAAAACATAAAAAATGGACCCCCTATATAATTTAAGGAGCTTTCTGAAAATATAAAAATTTCTAAAAAATATGCTGATTTGCACCTAAAATTAATTTTTTATGAAAAATTGAAAAAAAAATTATTAAAAATTCAAAAAAATTTAGAAAATTCTAAATGTTTTATTGAATCTTTCCTGATATGTCTCCAACCTGAAAAAAAAATTTCAGACCAAAAATCCAAGCCGTTTGGGAGATAAAATTAAATCTTTGAAACTTTAGGGTTTTAGCTCCAAGAATCAAAATTAGCATGCAAAGGTGAGTTGCCCCACGGTGGGCGCCAAAAATGTGTGTGTGAAAATTGTACCTAATCTATAGACACAACACTTCAGTAAAATATTAGAGGTTAGCAAAAATCATGCAAAATTGAAATCTAATCTAACCAAGTGATCTACTACCTTCTAATAGGTGTGAGATTGATGTTCTCAAATTGCTATCAAGATTAGTGACCTAGACGACACCTAAATGAAGGATTTGAATGCAAAATTGATATGAAATATGAATGCAATTAAGCTTTTTTTTGGGGGATATTTTCTATGCAATGATATGAAAACTTGATATGGAATCTATACTAATATGGAAATTGATATGCTAAAATGATCTAACAATGATATGAAAAAGAATCTAAATGAATGTAAAAAAAAAAAATTGATCTCACAATAGCTTTGATTCATAATAAGCTTTGATTCTCCAGATGTCGATTCTCCAGCATAAGTTTGCACAATTATGAGATGATTTGAGATGAGCTGAAGCCTTGATTTTATAGAAATCCAGGGCTTTAGAGGTGCATGGGAAAAAAAGTCACAAATCACTCAAATAACTCAGGTTGATTTTTGAGTTATTTTTAAATAAAGAATAATTAACTCACAAAAACATGCAAAAGCAAAGTTTAACTCAAAATAGAGTTTAGCTTTAATTGATAATTGATAGTTGTCTTCTTTTCTGATTGTGCATGTTTTATTTATGAATTAATTTAATAATAAAGTGATTTATTTCCAACTTAACTACTTTTAAAAATAAAACAATTGATTTATGGGTTAATCAATTATTTTTTCAAACTTTTATTCCAAAAATAATATTATTAAATATGACAACTTTCTTTAATTAATTAAATAAGAATTTAATCAATTAATGATAGGAATTTTGATTTATTGTCAAAATTAAATAATAATAATTGGGAATAAATATAATTAAATTCAATTAAATAATTAAGTGGTAGTATTAAATCTAATTAATTAAATATGCAAAATATTCAATTAATCAAATTTTAGGATAAATTAGATTTATCGCCAAATAATCATTAAATCAAAGATAATTATGATGATTAGGAATATTACTAGGAATATTCCCTGATGCAGAATTTAGAATAATCAATTATGATTAGATGATGTTCAGATGTGCCTTTAGTTAGGACTCCAATGTCAATTTCATTCAATATGTTGATATAGGAGGTTAATGAACCTATAGCCCATTTTTGGGGTATTACAATTTTGACTAAGGATAATTATAAGTCATGGGAAAAAGGAATCATCACACATTGTAGATGGCTTAATCTCTTGCCTCATCTTTATGGACTCATTCTTGAGCCAAAGTCACAGGGGAAGCAATATGTTTGGGGAGAAAATAATGCTCATAATATAAATTTGATTATTGGTAGCATCATTTTCTGTCTCTTCTATGACATCTACCCCAGATTTAGAGGTGTTCAATGTCCACACATAATTTGGACAATCATTTGAGAGATTTTTGGTGATCCACATGTTCCTCCATTCCCAGATGATCTTGCTTTAGATTGCCTCATTCCTCTTGATGATGTAGATAATATTCCCTATGATGATTATACTTCAGATGCAATTGAAGAATTTACAGCAATTGAGAGCGAGGATGATCTAGTGGCTCCTCCTATAGCTCCTACTTCTCTAGTTGAGATCACACAATCATCTCTTGTTGGTGATTCTAGTGATTCATTGCAAGAGATATCTATTTGTCTTCCTGATTGGGATTCTTACTTGCCAGATATTGGTTCATTATTTGTGGAGTCTCATATTTCAGATTTGGGAGACATACTTGAGGGGGTTTCTCTTCTCTTTGATGACAGTTTCATCACAGTTGGAGATACTTCTTCACATTCTTTGGAGATTGACATTCTTGATTCTTCTTCTTCACTTGGTTTGTCACATGATGTGATAGATTCTTTGAGATTGGAGATACATATTCAGTCTTCAAATATGCATATTTGGAGACCTTCTTCCTTCTTTCATTTGGATATGGATTGGTTCATGGCATCATCATCATACTTCATTTGGATTCCACTTCCTAGTTCCTATCCAGAATGGGAACCATTCCTACATTTGTACTTGGTATATCTTCTTCCCAAGGGGAGAAATGTTGTTTGTAATCATTGGAATATACTTTTCCTTCAAGCACTCACCATTTTTGTAAGAGATTCTTCATTATGGGGAGGATATCATGTCTCCAACTATCTTTCTTATGGGGGGATAATTATTTGTATATACATGATGTATGTAGTTCTTGGGGGGTCTTGAGCACTCCATCCATCCATGCATCTTGTTTTCTTCTCTCTTTTTGGGGGAGGGTTTTTCCCATGAGGTTTTCCCTCTTTCTCCACTTTATGAGAGTTATGCATTTCATGTATTGCATTTTGTACATGGATACCTAACATGGCCTAGTTGCTGGGACCCATCTTGCATTGTGAGTTTAAGTGCATTCTCCTAAGTTGCACTTAAGGGGGGGTGTTGGTGTAAATAAATATTCTTAATTACAATTAACTTAATCTTACTTAGGATAATGCATTGCATAGTAGTTTGTGATTGAGACACCTAGGAGTGTGCACATTCATTTAAGCACATGGTGTAGGAGAATTTTCACATTACGTGTGATAGTTGTCATCACATACCTCTTTGTGTGTGAGATCCACCTTCCGTGCTCTTATCACATTATCATCCTAATCCATTGCACATACTTTATTGCATAATGGAGGATGATCCACATTTGGTGGACATTTGATTACACCTAGCATAGGTAATAGCTTATCAGCTCCTGATCATTGTCTCTTATCTCCTTTCCTATATAAGGAGGCCTATTATGTACATTTTAATCATGTCCATGATCAATAATATCATTCTTGCATCTTAATGCAATTGTCTTGCCAATCTCTTGTGGAAGCTATCTTGGTCTTGCATTTGATATTGGGGGTGTTGCAGAGTCACCTAAAACTCTAACAGTACATTTGTATGCTTCACTCTTAGTAGAATATCTTAAGAATATTCCTTCATCACCTTTAGAATAAAATTTTCCATTTATCTCATCCTTCAAAATAAAACATTTTCTTCCAAAATTTTTGAAATAACTTACAGTAGGTTTGTGTCCAAACCATATCTCATAAGGTGTCTGGTTGGTGTCCTTCTTCAGTTGTACTTGGTTAAGCACATATACAGCTATGCTGAAAGCTTCCCTCCAATATGTCTAAGCAACATTCTTTTGAAGCATTAGTGTTCTAGCATAGTTAATGATTGACCTATTTCTTCTTTAAGCAATCCCACTCTAATGAGGCATTCTCAGTGCAGAGACTTGTCTCTTAATACCATTCTCATTACAGAAATTAGTAAATTCATCAAAGATAAATTCACCTTCTCTATCAGATCTTAAGCATTTGATTTCTTTTCCAGTATCTTTTTCTACTTTATCCTTATACCATTTAAACAACTTAAAAGCTTCAGATTTCTCTTTCAAAAACATAGCAGTCATCAATATAGTGTAGTCATCAACATAAAGAATAAAGTATCTATCACCATAATAGCTTTGAGTTCTCATAGGACCACATAGGTTAGTATGAACCAATTCAAGTATCTTCTTTGTTGAGTAGTCTTTTCTTTTAAAACTGGACTTAGTCATCTTACCTTTCTGACATTCATGACACATAGCATGATCTAGTTTTGACAAGTTAGGCAATCCTCTAACTTTTTTCTTCTTGCTAATCTTGACCATGTTATCAAAATTTACATGACATAACCTCTTATGCCACAACCATGCATCTTCATCTTTCATTAATAAACAAGAAGATTGATCAATATCAAGATAAAATATATTACCTCTGGATTGTGTACCGGTTCCAACAAGTCTTCCTCCGTCATCATAAATTCTTACCTTTCTGCTCTCAAAAGCAAGTTGGTGACCTGAGTTGTTCAGTTGTGCCACACTTATCAAATTGTAGTTCAATCCATCTACCCAGTATGCATTCTTACATTTTATTCTATCATTAATCATTAGTGAACCTTTACCTCTCACCATACAAGGTGCATCATTTCCCATTCTAACAGATCCACCATCATATTTATCAATTAGATCAAATTTCTCTATATCACCAGTCATATGATGTGTGTAGCCACTGTCTATGATCCATGTATCATTTCTACTTACTTTAGAGATCAGTGTTGTCTCCTCATGTTTCTCTTCTTCCTCTGAATAATCCTTCATAGAAACAAATACTACTTCTACATCATCATCAGTGTCAGATTCAGATTCAAATTCTTTGGCTATGTAACATACCTTTTTCCCTTTGTCATAGCTTTCTCAGTTGTCTCTATTGTTGTGTCGGTAGCCTTTGTTGACTCTTCTCCCATAGCTTCCTTCAGATCAATCTTTGGATCTATCATCATCTTTCTTATTTGGACATCTAGCAGTGATGTGGCTAACTTCTTTACAATTAAAATAGGCTAGAGGTAACTTGCCTCTATATCTTCCCTTACCTTTGGGAAATCTTCTAGCCATAAGAGCTTCAAGCTCATCAAGTTCATCATTGGTATTACTGTCACTATCATTTTTCTTATCAATCTTGCTACTAGACTTACCAATCTTCAAAGATGACATGAAAGCATTTTCAACAGAAGGTACAACACTATTGTCAAATTTTTTCAATTCAAAGGTTGTAAGCTTACCAATCAAAGTGTCAAGGGTGAGGTTGTTAGAATAATTGAGAGGGGGGGTGAATCAGTTATCCAGTGTCCCAAAATAAAATGTATAATTCAAAATAACTTCTTCAATTTCTGCTCCTTGGTAAACAATAATTACTTTCATTGTCTATGCTTTTACCGATTACCAGTCTAATACCATAACATTTACCGATCAAATCTAACATGTAACATGCAAAGTATGATAACAAACAAATATCAAAATCAACACATAACACAAGAGATTTAATGTGGAAACCCTGTAAAGGGAAAAACCACCTAGGACTGGCAACCCAAAATTGTTCACTCTTCTAAAGTGAGGTCGGTTAAGACTCAACCCTGTTGAAGGTTTACAAACACATTGTCAGGTGTGACCTTGTTAGAGGATTTTAGACTAGAAGTTATCATCCAACCAGCATTCACTATGGGGTTGACAGGATAACAATGTTCATTCTATGAATGATACATCATAAGACTTTTAGAGTCCACTCGATTAAGAGATTTTGACTATATACAATGGTTAAATATGTAACAATAAATGATCTACTTTAATACAACTTCAATTACAGATTATAGATCAATATTCAATCCATACAAATCCTTCTAATCAATATTTTACTTTAGATTCAATACTATATCAACTTACTGTCCGTCGGTAATTGCTCTATGTAGCTTGGTAATTGTTTTGCAGATCAGTTCTTACTTAACCAGTATGATCAGAATGCATGAAAACCTTGTTCACGTGATATTCCTACAGTTTCTACTTCTTCCAGCATCATTCCATAATGAAATTCAAATCTTTATATAGATGAGTAAATCATTTTCTTCTCCTCCATCAGATTTTTCTGCTTAACCACATTCATAGATTTTTCCACTTCAAACTTTCTCGGCTAATGTGTCAATAACACATTTCAATCTACTTTGTTAGATCTTCCTTTAATTTTGTTAGCTATCAATCTTTATAACAAACATTATCTGTTATCACTGAAATCGAGGTACTTTACAGCTCATCAATCTTATCAGCTAAACTAATCATTTAGTTCATTCTATTCCACTTGATTAAAAAAGAAATGCGTCGGTTAATACTATGATTGGTATACACTACACTCTATCGGTGTATACTAGAATTGCTTCATTTACCAACAACACTGCTTTGTGTCTTTCATCTCTATACTTCATCATAGATGAATGCAACATAATAAAATCAATATCATCAAGTCATAGACTCATCAACAAGTTACTCAATGTGTTCCTTATCCTCATCTATCATGTACATCTTTTCCCATGTAGATTTCTCTATTCTTCATCTCTTTCTCCTTTTTTCAGATGTCTCAGTATAGTTACTTACAAGATAAGTGTTGTTAAACTAGTTGACATCAATGACAACATAATAATGATTTAATCATATTACATATCTAATCAAAAACTCCTCAATGATCTTTAATCATAGATTCTTTAATCAGATTCCAACTTAGTCATAGTCCAACAAAGGTTGGATGTAGCCCTTGTTTCATGAATTGCAGAGATCCTGATCGCATAGATTGGCAGCAAAGTTCTGAGAATCTTGCTTATCACTATTTCATCATCAATAGCTCTACTAGATGCTCTAATAGCATGTAATACCTCTTTTAATCTATTTTTGTATTGCACAATGTTCTTACCTTCTTTCATCTTCATATCATCAAATCAACCTCTTAGGCTTTCTACTCTAGCACTCTTGACATTTGCATCTCCATTGTATATTAGAGTTATCTTGTCACACATCTTCTTAGCAGTATCACATTCCTTGATGTCATTAAATTTGGTGTTAGTACAGGAAGCAGCAAGTTCCATCATAGTAATATTGTGTTCATGCCTATCCTTTAGTTGATCAAGAGTCAGGGGACCTAGTGTCGGTTCAATGTAGCCATTCTCCATTAGTTCTAGTGCAAAATTCTCAATTCTAGATATGTGTAACTTCATTCAGCTTTGCCATACTACAAATTTATCTTTGTTTAGCTTTGGAACTTCCCTCTTATACATCTTGAGACCTTTTTGTTGAAGTCATTGAAACTTTGTTCTAAGCAACCATTGCTCTGATACTAATTGTTAGAAGAACTGAGAGGGGGGTGAATCAATTATCCAGTGTCCTAATTCAAAATGTATAATCCAAAACAATTTTACTTCTTCTGCAAGTTGGTAACTATAGAATACTTCCACTATTTGTGTATTTATAGATTGAAAATCTAAACTTTGTATTAATTACTGATTAAATCTAACATGTAATATGCAAAGTATGATCACAAACAAATATCACAATCAACACATAACACAAGAGATTTTAATGTGGAAACCCTGTAAAGGGAAAAACTACCTGGGACCAGCAACCCAAAATTGTTCACTCTTCTGAAGTGAGGTTAGTGAAGACCCAACCCTATTAAAGGTTTACAAACACACTGTTAGGTGTGGCCTTGTTAGAGGATTTTAGACCAGAAGTTATCATCCAACTAGTAGTCACTCTAGGGTTGACAGGATAACAATGTTCACTATATGAATGAAACATCAAAAGACTTTCATAGTCCACTCAGTTAAGATATTTAACTGTGTACAATGGTTAAATGTGTAACAGTAGGTGATCTGCCTAAATACAACTTCAATATGTAGTTTACAGATCAATGTTCAACTCATTCAGATACTTCTGACCAATATAACACTTTAGATTCAATACTGTATCAACTTACTATCCATTGGTAATAACTCTCTGTAGCTTGGTAACTATTCTACAGCTCAATTCTTATTAACCAGTATGATCAGAAAAACTTCTCCATGTGATTATTCTACAGTATCTTCTTCTTTCGACATCTTTTCATAATGAAACCAATGTCTCTTATATAGACGAGTAAATCATTTTCTTTTCCTCCATCAGATGTTGCTGCTTAATCATATTCAGAGATTTTTCCACTTTAGGCTCCCTCGACTGATGTGTTAGTAACACATTTCAATTTGCTCCATTAGATCCCCTTTGATTTATGTTAGCCATTGATCTTCATAACAAACATTAGTTGTTACCTTGATTTCATACAATTTATAGTTCATCACTTTATTAGCTAAACTGATCATTTAATTCCTTTCTGTTTTGCTTGGTTAACAAAGAAAAATGTCAGTGAACACAAGCTCGATTAATACTGTGCTCAGTATACACTACACTTTGTCAATGTATACTGAAATGTTTTATTTACTGACAACACTACTTTGTGTCTTTCAGCTCTATTCTTTATCATAGATGAATGCAACATAATAAAGTCAATTCCATCAAGTCATAGACTCATCAACAAGTCACTCAGGGCCCATTTGGTAGTGGACCATTTCTAGCATTTTCCTAGAATTGGCATTTGTTATTGCCCATTTCGTCGAATCCTCAGTTTGGCAGTGCAATATTAAAATGGAATAGGAATGTGTTAATGCTCATTTTGGTTCAAAATGAGCATTAACATCTTCCATCTGAAAAGGTGGAATTGGAATTTGAGGGCCAAATTCCACTTTTGTAACTCCCGTTTTATAATGTCTCGTTGGGTCCATGGGAAAAAATATTGTTGGTTTGGTGTCCACATTTTTTTTAGGGCTGTTTCATCCGCCATTTGTTACATTGCATTTTCTCAGCCGTTTCTCTGCAAAGCAAACACCACACTACTACTCCACCATTTCTCTGCAAAGCGTACACCACACTGCATTGTGAAGACATTTTGTGGCACCAAGAAATAGTCCATTGCATTTGACAGCATTGTTCGTTTGACGGCATTGTTCGGACTGCAAGGTATGCACAATTATTTTTCACCATTGTTCACACTACAAATGCAAGTTCATTTTCTGCACTTTCCCTTTGCCACTTGGAGTTCATTTGCCGAGCTTTTTGACACAAAACCCTTGTGGGTTTTCCTATAAATTTTTTTCCAGTTTTTGGAAAGAAATATTGCATTTTCTATGTGAGCATGGGCAATGTTATTGCATATAATATATATGGGCAAGTTTATTGCATATAATATATATTGGTGCAGACATAATATATGTTGGCTGTTGCAAAAAAATTTCTTCCATTTTGAGGGTTTTCTACTTTCTCTTGACTGCACCAAAATGGCTAGGTGGTAAATTGCCAAAACAAACCCTAATAGAGATAAACTCAGTGAAGAGTTAATGGCCTTGTTATAAGAGTCTTGTGTGTATACCAAATGATCATCTTGACCCTTGGGATATTACAGATTGTGCTCCTGAAGTAGCTTTACCAAAAAAAATTTACTAACTCTGTCCATCCATTTGTGAATGGAAAGTTGCAGATGGTTTCATTTTTATATCCATTATACTCCAATTTGTACATTAAAACTTTCTCAGAAACCTTGCATCTTTATTTGATCGATTCTTTTTTATTATCCAGAATGTGTCCACACATGCTTGAAGAACAACGCAGCTACATCTCTTATGATTAGTTTATCTTTGCAAGCCATTAGAATGTACATTTTAGAAAATTGGGCATCAATAACAAAGATATAGCCATTTCCATGCTTTTTCCATATTTTTCCACTTACAAAGTCCATGGAGACACTCTTCCATGACCTGTCAAGCACCAGGAAAGATTGATGCAGCCTAGAATTCCAATGGTTGGGCTTGCTTATAATAAATGATGAGCAACTCATTATAAACTTGGATTAATCTACTTGAAGATGGGTCCAAAATACATACTGTGGAAGATTTGTTACTATTTTGGTCACACCAAGAGTTCTATGATCCATGATGTATGTGCCTTTCTAATGACCATAAGCTCCTTCTATAGGTCTTGCATAGAAGCCCATTTGAGAGGTGGTAGTCAATTTTAGGCTCAAATACATCATCTTATGTTGTATTGCTGTCTGGTACACCTCACTGAAATCATTATCATACATGTAATCTTGAGTAAATACCTCTTTTCTCAAAGACTCCAACATAGCAAGAGTTCTTATTATAGAGAGAAGAGATGGTTTATACAACATATACACCACCTTGTTGGTTGCATCATGATTATATTTGTTGAGAACATAAAATGATTGCAAATATCCCATCCATTTGCAATGGTGTGATCATAGTTTACAGGATTCATAGAAACTCATCCAAAATCCACTAGACTTGAGCGATTAGCCAGCAAACATTACTTATATTTACAGTCATAAATCTCCTCCCAAATGAAGAATGGAGGTCATTTTCAATGATGCACTAAACAATTGAAGAATATTTGGTTTGTGATATTGCTATCACCATTTAACTATGTATTTTTGAATCAAACTTATTGATCCATGTATTTTTAAGTCAATATTTGGCTGTCAACAATACTAAAGCAATCCAATAATAGGGATCCCACATCATAGAACAATTTTCAAATAAGGAACAAAGGACCTATATTTACCTTGGCCTTGAAATCAGAACTTTCCACAATACGCAGGAATCGGTTGAAAGCTCCCTTATGAAGGTATCCAAATTTAACATAATTGAGACTTGGGTACTCTATGAATTTGATAAGACTCACCAAAACTAGCAATTCATGGCACTTAGACTCAGCTGTCACACTCAACAATATGAATTAAAAAATTTAAAGCAAAAAATAGAATAATTTAACTCAAACCTAACTCTGAAATGACCTCTAACACTCTCAAAAGACACCATTTCACTTGCAAGCACAAGAAAGGATATAAGAAAAAAGTAGTGCTCATAATCCATTGAAACAAAGACTAGTAGACAGCTTGAGCAACAAATGTTGGTTGAATGTGAATTGAATAGGTATATATTAGGCCTTCGTGTAGTAGGCCTTGGGGTTGTAATATCTTGAATTGGATTCTTTTTTCCTGTCCTTGCAATTGCACAAAGACCAAAAGTATTAAGACCTAGCACCTTCTGACCACCAAGATCCCAATGTGGGCAAGATGAGAGCATATGGTAAAAGGGTTAGAATAATATTGTAGCAATAAGTTGGTTGGCAAATAGCCTTCTAGATTAAGACTTAGCACCTTTTGATTACTCAATATTGTAAACTATCACTATGTTTATGCAAAGTCACAGTCTCTAATCCTTTGTCATTTGATTTTGTTAATTGATACCCTTCATGGGAGGGAGCTTTAGATGCTAAAAAAACTCACACAATGGGAGGGAGCTTTAGATGATAAAAAGCATGTTTAGCCTATTACCATGTTGCCATGAAAATGTGATTCAATTAATCTACATCCATCTAAATTATATAAATGATGCAATTAATCAAGGCTGGCCATGAAACTATATTCCCTGCAATCTAAAGTTCATTTCAATGATCTTTTTGTAAAACATGATTAATAATATTACATACTTATATAAATGTATATGTGCCTATATCAGAACCATATATTACATACTTATATAAATGTATATGTGCCTGTGACTATCGATTTTGTATCTCAAACCTTCTTCACCATGTACTTTTCAGGGATGGATCTTATCAACAATATAAACATTCAAGGACTCATTTGTAGGAAGGTCAAAAAAGATCATATTGACACACTTATTCTTGCTATCCTTGGAGTAGCAAAAGCAGCGTCTGTGCTTGAAGGTAGGAAAATAAAGCGTAATGAAAGAAGTGATGGAAGTGGTTTTTATAAATGCATTATTCATTCCAGTGAGGTGCATTGTCACGACCGAATTCATATGAGTGCAGCAACCTTCTTTTGGCTAGCCAATCTTGTAAGGCAAAAAGGAAGCCTATCAGATATGATGAGCATAACAGTAGAAGAACAATTATTCATGTTCCTCCACAGCCTTGGCCACAATCTGAGGAATCATAAGATTGCCCACAACTTTGGTCACTTCGGAGAGACAGTAAGCTGATACTTCCACAAGGCCTTGACGGCTGTCTTAGCACTCCATGCGGATTATCTCATACCACCTAGGCCAAACACTCCTCCTGAAATTAGTGGGAAGTGTATGCACCCTAAAATGGTCGCCTAGACTTTGGGCCCCATTTATTCAATTTGTCAAATATCAATTTCCTGAGTCAATGCTTTGCAATATATTCAAATCAATTTCCTTGATCAAATCATAACTATTTCAATCATTTCAATAAGCTCCTAAGGTTTAATCATGTCATCAATAATTTTATTTAATTAAAAGAAATATTCTCTCTTAAATAAATAAAATAACGTTATTTAATTGAAAGAAATATCTTTTAAAATGAAATAAATTTATTTAATTAAAATCTTTTTTAATTAAATGTTTTTATCTTATGATATCTCTCTTTTAATTAAATAATGTTATCTTATTTAATTAATAGAGAATCATTCTTTTAAATAAATAAAAAATCCTCTTAAAACTCTGTGATGAAAAAAGGGAAACAAATAATCAAAAATAAATAAAATCCCTTTTCTCTCCACACTTTCTAAAAAATGATCTTTATTTCCTCTTTTTGGATTTATCCCACATTGCTCTTAAGGATGCATTCTCTTCCACATTTTCCTATATAAGGAGCCCTCTCCTTCTCATTTTGGATTCGAGAATTTTCATGTTATTGTTATACTACAGGTTTGGAGAGCAATCTTGGAAGAAGCTTTTGAGCACATTTGGAGCTTGGATATTTGAGACTTCTTTCTTCTTGTCTTCTTCTCTCATGTCTTATGGCAATCCATAGTTTAGATTAATATTGCATTCACATAATAGTTTAAATTCATGTTTCCTTTCACAGATTAACATTGTATAAGCATTCATTTCAATAGAATAGTTTATTTCTTGCATTGTTATCATCTAGACTAGTTTCATTTGCATGTAATAACTTGATGATCATAGAGATTAGCATGCTTTTCTATTTATCTTTGAATCTCTTATTTCTTGGTGTACTTGCATGGGCATAACTAGGTCAATCTGAGGGCCTCATATACAAACCCTTGCACTCCATGAATAGAGAGCTTTGAATCACTATTTGAGACCTCATTCTTGAGTGTTCTTGAATGTAATGATTTACAAAAGTGTGACTACTTTCTAGCACACATTTTTGGCACCCACCGTGGGACAGAAAAGATCAATTTTTGACCTCATTCTTGATTAGTTTTTCAATTTTAGTGTTGGTTCTAGGCCTTGCACGGCCATGTACAGCCTGAAAACCTTGTAATATAATAATGGATGGATATAATGACAAATCCTCTTTCTCATGCTTTTGGTTTGGTTTATTTTTATAAAAAAATAAATAAGTTATGATCATTTTGGTGAAAGTGGGTATTTGCAGATTTGAGATTATCTGAATACAGTCAGATTGAAACATTTGGTACGGAAAATTTGTAAAGAATCAATATCTCTAATAATATTCATTGAAAAGATACGTGAATTATCTTTCATTTCCTTTTGGTTTTAGTCATTTTTATGCAGATTTGTGAAAGTTATGGCCATTTGAGTGAAAACTAGTTTTTAACAATCTGTATTAGAGTTGCAGGCAATGATTTATTCTTAGAAAATAATTTATGAATGGAAAAAATAAATGGATTACATATTTGGAAACTAGATTCATTAATAGTTACTATTAAATTGTTTTGGTTTCATTTGGATTCTTTTTGAGAAATACATGTGATTCCCTAGGCAGGGCCTGGTGTTTTAAATCTGGTTTATGACAGAAAAATGGCAGTCTGAAAAGGTTATTGGTTGAGGAACCAAATTGAATCATAAGACCTTGTAATTTTGGAAAATGATAGTTATTTATGTTGGCTAAAAACTTCATTCTTTTCAGAAATTTTAATATTGTGATTTTATGGGTCAAATAAATCAATCTTTAAAGACTGTCTTGAAGACAACAATGTTACATATCTTACAGTTTGCCATTGATTTGTCTTGATTCTGTACTTTCGGATGTGTGCTAAATGTTGGATTGCAGATCTTTGGACCTAAGGTGAGTTCTTAAAATCTCTATAACACTTGGTTTGGGCATAAAATCAATCTCTCATGTGTTTGGCTTGAGTGTTACATGCTTTCATAGAACACATTTTTGATGCTCTTAATAGGAAATGAATGAACATAGATTTGATTTTATACAAGTTTGTGTTTAAGTGAATGCTTGTGTTTAAACATTAAGTAATTCTTGGTTTCAAATATCAAAATATCTCATTGAGTAATCTAGGGCATGGATTCATTCCTAGTTTACATGAAGAGTTAAATGCACCACTTTGTGGACTCACTTCATGTTTACTTGGAAAGTTAAATATTTCATGATTCAAACCCTCTTGCACTTATGAGTAGTATTGATTAGCAGTCTTAGATTACTGGTGATTGATCTAGATTGCTATCTTGGGTTATTGGACTCGCTAATCCACCGGCCCCTCATTTCCACCCTGTGGTTGCAATCTTAGCGCCACATTAAAGGGGGGGGGTCTACAGGAAAGAAACGTTAATTGTTCTACTAGGCAACCCTTTTGTGCTTTTTGGAACTCACTTGTTTTCTAGGTTGTGGACTCGTTTGTAGCTTGTGTGAGGTGTTAAGTGTTCCACCTTGTGGACTCACCTCATATTTGCTTTAAGCATTAAGTGTTCCACCTTTAGTGCTTTTCAATACTTTTTGATAGAGAATTACTTAATTTTCATTTTTTTAGAAGGCCTGCTTGGAGATTTCATCACCTCAAGGGACGACCTTAACTCTCATGTTCCAGCGGAGTATAAATATCAGGAGGTGAATCCAAAGACACCTCTCTTGGGAATGAGTTAGATTTCACTCTTGGCTAAGCCTCAAAGAACTTTATACCTTTGAGAAGTGAAGGAGGAGATTTGGGTTACCATCTCCCCCCGGCTGTGTGATTTCTGATTCTTCTCATCTATGAATTTGGGCCTCACGTACCTTGCGTATATTGAGGACACCCTTTAGAAAAGTCATGTATATCCTTATAGACAGCTTGCTAGGATGTTGTTGTGTTCAGAGTGCCTGCTAAAATATATCCAAGAACATACACAAGTAGAATCTTTAAGGAGTAGCATACTAAGTCACTATTCTTGTTCATGTGCAAGGTTACTTTTCCCCTTGCTCATTGTTTGAAGACAATTGCTTGCTTGAAATCCTTGATTGTTGTCTTACGTGCTTGATCAATGATAAAAATCTATTGATGTACTTGATCTTTTAAAACAAACACAAAAATTGAGTTCCTGAGTTGAAACACCAACTTTTTTTACAGCTTGCTCAATCTTCTACCCTGTCGTCACCTTGGGAATAATTGTCAAGTTAGAAGACTATTCTTGTTGAGAAAACTTATCTCTAGAATTTTTAGCTACATTCTTGAAGAATTTTAGTGCTCTTTTTGTCCAAACCATTTCCATCAAATTCAATTTCAATTATATTTTGGCCTAGTCCAACCTCCTGATTCAAAAGTGCAAGGGTAGCCACCCTTTGATTTGAAGCACCTCTTTGACAGTGTTGGTAACGCCTTTTGCAATTTCTATCTTACCATCTCTCTTTGGACATTAGAGAACTTTGATTATCCTAGTTTGGTGTTCACATTTTGTGAGGTCATCTTATCACCAAGCATCTTCTATTCTCAGTCTTCCTTGATCAGTCCAGGTCAGATCCTAGGTGTTGTCATGTTGCTCAACATCCAAATGAATGTTAATGGTATCAATTACACAAGATGACTCTTGGTTTTCTTCTTTCTTCTTCCCTTCCCATGTTTTTCTTCTAAAGTCTTCTCTTCACATGGGATATTTTTCTCATCTTCCTAATTATTTTCCTCTTACTATCTAGTCTATTTTCTTCTATTGCATCTCTTCTGTCGCTTCCATGCTTGATTCTTCTTCTTCCAGAACCATGAATTACAAATATCTTGCTATGGAACCTCTTTTTAAAATGGATGATCTTGAACTCATTGCTGAATTCAAAGAGTTTTGTTCCTCTAACAGTTCTTCTAGATATGGAAAAGGTGATAAACTTAAGATAAAAATAGAAAAAAGATTGAAGGAATCACCTACCTTTGCTAGAATCATCTGCATGATCCTATCACAACCTCCTTCTAAAAGTCTTTCATCTTCTAAATCTTCCAAGTCATACCATGATTCTTCTAAACATTCTTCATATTCTAAGTCTTCTCATCATTCTTTATCTCCCAAATCTTATCATGACTATTCTAAACATTATTCACATTCCTCATTATCTAAGTCTTCTTCTTCCACCAAGTCTTCACTTTCCTCTTCTTTACAATCTCGTTCCTCTTCTACTTCTCCCAAGAGTCTTACTCCTTGTCTCAAGACATACCATGATGAGCAATATGATAGCCCTTGTGATACCTCTCCCATGAAGAGTGACACACCCATCTTTGATGACTATGATGACTATGATGATGGATAATGTAATGATACCTATGAAACCCCTATTCCTAAGAGTCCTCATCGTCGTGTGCTCGTGCTTACTAGAAAAGGGTCGTCACATTGGATAGATTGTGATGGTGATCCATATGAATCTGATTTTGAAAGATACTTTGATGATTTCTATGAAAAATACCTAGACGATACATCTACTTCATTTGAAGAAGTGAAAGCTCAACACGCTAATTATAAATGTAAATACTATAAGAATCTTTCCTCTAAGAAATCTGATGCTGAAAATAAAAATCACACTCTTGAGCAAGATCATGTTAATGATGGACCTTTGTCTTGTGATGGTTCCCTTCCATCCCCTACTTCCTCCAATACCCATACATTTCCTAAAGCTTTCGAATCTTCCAAATCTTTCACAAATTCTTCATCCAACAAAGATCCTAATTCTTTTCACGTGGTTCCCTATAGTTATCCTCAAGGGCTAACTCTTAAAGAAATTCAAGCTAACCTTCACTTAGCTGCAAATACCTTCAATAATGCTAAACCTAAAAAGCCTAAGCCTTTATGTGCTATAATTCCTACTTCAGCTATTTCTTCACCATCTCTGCCAAAGTCTTCCATACATCTCCAAGCTGCTTCCTTGTCCTTAGAAGTGGCTTCATGTCAAGAGGACTCTAAAACTGATACAGAAAAGAATATAAAGAAAGATCAAGATCAAGAACCCTCCATGTCATCCACTCCTTTTCATGATGTTCTCTATCCATGTCATGGTTCTTTTGATCCTTTACACCCTTCCTCATTTATTCCACCATGTCTTAAGTCTTCTCCGAAGCAAGATCAAGCTACTACCCACACTGTTGAGCTTATTGATAATAAAAATGACCTTACCATGCTTGCACTTTCCAAAGATGATACTTCCATTAATGTTATTAAAAATGGTGTTGTTACTTCCGATGTTAAGCCTATTCAAGAGACAAATTCTGCACTTGTGCTATCCAAAGATCCTTGTCAAGATCAAAGTCTTCCATCTTCTTGTTCTACCATTCCATGTTCACTTCTACTTTCTACTCTTCCTAAGTCTTTTCAAGCTTTGAATGATCCTATCAAAGAAAATGCCCTTATTCAAGATGTCCAGGATCCTATTGAAAATTCTAATGCTCACTCTAAAGATACTAATATGCTTGGTTGTCATATAGATGCTGATGAGCTTATTGATTATCCTTTTGCATCTTCCACTTCCATCCTTGGACCTCTTCCACCACTACTAAGGACTTCACGTCTTCCTTCCATATTGGGTCCTTATGTCCCTTCATTTTCCCCTCCTAACTCTCCTAATTCATCATCTATCTTGGGTTCTTATGTCCCTCCATCTCCTATCTTTCTTCAAGATCAACATAGATGCATACCTTTGAATCCTTTTCATCCATCCACCCATCTACACCAGTCATATTATCCTTCTTCCACATGTCCCAAGTCTTTTGGAAGTAACTTGAATGTTCAATATAAGAAAAAGAAACAATACAAGAATCCATCAAAGAAAGAAGATCACCATGTCTCCTCTAATCGACATGGGGGCATAAAGTCAAAAGAGATATCTAAGAAGAAAACTACAAGACAAGTATGGGTTCCAAAATCCATCATTCAAGATATTCTCTCTAAGTCATCAAAAGGAAATAAAAAGCCTAAGGCTATATGGATTCCAAATTCTCTTGTAAGAGAGTCTCATGTTGAACAAAAAGTGAAGTTGACATTCAAGCTTTCCAAGACTTCCACCTCATATTCTTTCAAAAACATTCTTCCATTCCATGCACCTGAACCACAACCTCTACTAAACATTCACCATATTCCTTCACGTATTCCTTCATTCAAGTTTCCTCCATCCTCTCACCACCCTCCAAGGTGTGCATCGATGTTGATCTTGTCTTCCTTTCCATCTACTCTTTCACAATCCTTCCATTCATTATTCTCTTTCCTTCTATCATTTTTCCTCATTTGCATATTCCTCCTATCTTCCAACTCCACTCGCTTTACATAAAACCGTATCCTCCATTTTTCTCTTCCATCTTCCTTTCCCTATCAGCATCTTTGGGCATATAATTTTGAATCCTTGGCATATCATGGTTTATCCTTTCAAGGAGCATTATCTAAAAAGCTTGCCTTCTTCCAAAAATTTTGAAAAAAAAAAATACAAAAAATTGAAAATGTGCCTTGGTGAAAACCTGGAAACAGGTGCCTTGGTAGCAAAAGTAAAGGGAAATAAATTCATCCTATGGTGAAAACCACTCCCTTGTGGCACCTTGGATAAGTACCATAATGAAAACCTAGCAATCAGGCATCATGCGTAGTTCTTCTACATATCTCATCCATTCTATCTTCTCTCTTTGATCTTAACAATGTTGATCTATACACGTACATTTGGCTATCTCAGGAGCGGTCTTACGATGATCTTACTTTCATTTCTTTCATGTCTAGCCTTCATATCTATTCTCCTCCATTCATTCTAGTCTTTCGCTATCCTTTTCACCTTTGGTCTTAATCTAATCTAATATCTAAAAAAGAGTAAATACGATGCTATGAAGCCTCTTGACATGTCTACTCCTTTGGACTACATCCTTTCCTTCTTTTGCATTATGCTTTTGAGGCTTATCCTATGCTAGTCTTTCATTGCTTGTCCAAATGTGCTTTACATGACAATTTTTTTCCATAGCTTGGGTACTCTTGAGGAGTTTGACCTTGAGGATTTCTTCCCTCCGTTTGTTTTCATTCTCCTTTCCTCCATCTCATTCACCAGCTTGCTAATCCCTCTTGTTCTCCACCTTGCTAGACTTTGGGACTACACGGTGTGATCTTGCTTGGAAGTTTGATGCCCATTCTGTGTGAGGGCATCCTTTGTACATATTTATTGATCTTAAAAAAATACCAAAAAAATTCATATATGATGCTGAAAAAATTCTAACAATCAGAAAATGTCCTAAAAAAATGATCATCTTAGTGAAAACCTAGCAATAGGCGCTTTGATGTATCTGAAAAAAATTATATATTCCAAAAATAGAAAAAAATAAAAAAATTCAAAAAAATACAAAAAAATCAAAATTTCAAAAAATACAAAAAATTCAAAAAATTCAAAAAAAAAAAGAAAAAGTGCCTTGGCGAAAACTTGGAAATAGGCACCTTGGTAGCAAAAAATACAATAAAATTATAAAAAGTCTTAAAAAAATTCTTCCAAGTGGTGAAAACCTGGCAACGGGCACTACTTGAGGCCTTCGCACCCCTATTTCTTAGCATGCGTCCTTGACACTTAGCCTTTCTCCATCATGCCTTGTCCTTCTTGCCTTGGTTTGGAATTGGTCTTTGTCTTTGTCTAGGGGGCATCACTGTGTTAGCTTTGGTCTCTTGGATATGCTTGTCTTTAGGACACCTCGCAAACGGTGTTTTTCAACACCAACCCAGCTGTGTTTTTCAACACAACCCCCGACATCAAGTGTTTTTCAACACTTATCAGTTTGGTCTTATCCAGTTTGGTCATGTGATCTTACCTACTAGCAAGCATTCGATCCTTATCCTCGGAACTCAATATCAGTTTACACACTTAAAATTTTTAAAGGCAACACTTAATGCTTGAGATATGTCATGATTTTTTTTTGTGTCCTGACTATTATTGATTTTTGTTGAATGTCCTTGTCTAATAAGTCTCTCCATGATGTATCACTAGAAGACTTGGGGCATGGGGCATGTTTTTATTTTCTTTCTACTTGTGGGTGTTATCTTGAACCTCTTATGTGTCTCTTATTGTCTCCTTGACACACTTAGGAGATTTAAGGCATCATCCTTGACTATTTTTTGCACAACCATTCTCATGGTCATCCCGGCATTTATGCCTTGATGCGAGCATGGTTTTGCTACATTAAATTGGGTAAGCTAACATTGCAGTCATCTTGACCTTTATGTCTTTGATGCTCATGTTCGAATCTTTCCACATTCCAATCCGATATAAATCACATTCATATCTTCATAGTTGCATTTTTTACTAGTGTTGATTGTGTGATTGTCTGATGTCCAGTAATAATGGCCCAATGATGAAAATAAGTTCTCTTACATTCTCTAATGAATGATGAACACAAAAAACCTATGTTACCCATGCAAGTACACCTTTTCATTTTCATGTAGCTTGCATTATTTAGACTTCATGTTCAATTTGCACTTTTAGGCTGCATTATGAGTTTGAGAGGGTTTCCTTTATCTTTCTTGTGGACTTTCAATCAACTATGGTCACGATTTGATCTTCATTTCCTTATCTTCTTTCATGATCTCAATCAAAATTCCCTATCTTAAACAGTTGATTGATTTTGGGGCATCTTCTTTCTGGAGGCAAATTTTCTTTCTTCTCTCCATTTCTTTCCATTTCTTCCAAACTTCTATCTTCCATTCGCTTTCATCCCACTTCTTTTCTTCTAATTCAACCTTGGGGCATAATCTTTCTTGCTGATCTACCTTGGTTTTTTTATTTTTTTTTATTTTTTATCTTTCATCTTATGTCAAGAACCTTATGTTTAGTTTGATTTGATCAAATTTATCAATTTACTATTTCTCCTCTATCTCATTTCGATTTCGATCACAAGGGGGCAGTACCTACCAAACTTCAATGCTTGATTCAGCTTTATCAAATTTATCAATTGGTTCTTTTGGGGCAACCTTTCTTGAGATTCTTATCTCTTATTTGAGACTTGACAATTACCTATTCACAAGTGTTGGCCTTGTCTTTTCAGTCTGCTTATCTATGTCCTGATGTGTTCCCATCCATTGAACACACATTTGGGTTGTTTTGTGATCCCAAATCGATCTCACACTTCAATTCCATTCTTTGACTACATGTGATCCCGAGTCGACCTCACATTAGTCAAAGAGGGGCAAATGTAGGCACCCTAAAATGGTCACCTAGACTTTGGGCCCCATTTATTCAATTTGTCAAATATCAATTTCCTGAATCAATGCTTTGCAATATATTCAAATCAATTTCCTTGATCAAATCATAACTATTTCAATCATTTCAATAATCTCCTAAGGTTTAATCATGTCATCAATAATTTTATTTAATTAAAAGAAATATTCTCTCTTAAATAAATAAAATAACCTTATTTAATTGAAAGAAATATCTTTTAAAATGAAATAAATTTATTTAATTAAAAAAAATTTTAATTAAATGATTTTATCTTATGATATCTCTCTTTTAATTAAATAATGTTATCATATTTAATTAATAGAGAATCATTTTTTTAAATAAATAAAAAATCCTCTTAAAACTCTTTGTGATGAAAAAAGGGAAACAAATAATTAAAAATAAATAAAATCCCTTTTCTCTCCACACTTTCTAAAAAATGAGCTTTATTTCCTCTTTTTGGATTTATCCCACATTGCTCTTGAGGATACATTCTCTTCCACATTTTCCTATATAAGGAGCCCTCTCCTTCTCATTTTGGATCCGAGAATTTTCATGTTATTGTTATACTGCAGGTTTGGAGAGCAATCTTGGAAGAAGCTTTTGAGCACATTTAGAGCTTGCATATTTGAGACTTCTTTCTTCTTGTCTTCTTCTCTCATGTCTTATGGCAATCCATAGTTTAGATTAATATTGCATTCACATAATAGTTTAAATTCATGTTTCCTTTCATAGATTAACATTGTATAAGCATTCATTTCAATATAATAGTTTATTTCTTGCATTGTTATCATCTAGACTAGTTTCATTTGCATGCAATAACTTGATGATCATGGAGATTAGCATGCTTTGCTATTCATCTTTGAATCTCTCATTTTTTGGTGTACTTGCATGGGCATAACTAGGTCAATCTGAGGGCCTCATATACAAACCCCTGCACTCCATGAATAGAGAGCTGTGAATCACTGTTTGAGACCTCATTCTTGAGTGTGCTTGAATTTAATGATTCATAGAAGTGTGACTACTTTCTAGCACATAGGAAAGACCATTTCAATCCTTACTTCAAGGTAAACCCCCTAGCGCTACAAATTTCTTTGCTTAGTGATAATCTTATTACTGTGTCTTTCTTGACTGCAATTTTTCTTTCTATAGGATTGTTTTGGAGCAAGTGATGGAACCCATATACCAGTCATTGTCAATGTTGACTTACAGGGTAAATATCAGGATAGAAAAGGGAACTTGTCACAAAATGTTATGGCTGTCTCTTCTTTTGATTATAAGTTTCAATATGTTCTTGCTGGTTGGGAAGGGTCTACTGCAGATAGCCGCGTTCTAGCTTTAGCTCTTAGTAGAGCCGATCCACTTGTAGTTCCCCCTGGTTGTCAGGAATAAGGTGTCTCAACCTTGGATAATTCCTATTCTTATTATTTGTTTTGTAAATTTATTTTTTGCAACTAATGTAATTAAGTGTGAGTGTACATGTCTAGTTGGCATGTTGATGTGTCACTCCACTTGATGTGTCGGCATCTTGTGCGTAAGGATATTATGACTGAAACGGTCATGACAGATTCCTATGATGTGTAAGAACTATTTAAGGAATGTGCTATGATAGGTGTAAGAGCATCTTATGACTTGGGCCTATTTGGGTGCCCAAGAAGAAGTGGTTGGTGTGTGTAAGAGAATATGTCAAAAATAGGTTGGTATGACAGATTCTCTTACACTTCTCTTGTGACCGTTATTTTTGGAAGATTCTATGACAAGCTATCATAGTCTATTCTAGGGATGGATGTCTATTCTTGGGATTGCATGTAACAACTGTGTACATGTGGCTTTGTGCATGGGTCTTGGTGGTTGTGCCTATTTTTGGGTCCAGAGGAGTCTATATATATGATGCTGCTCCTATGGGAGAGATATAACAAAAATTTAAGTCTTGTTGGCTTTGTCTCTCATTTCTTGAAAGAACTTGCATTGCAAGTGTATTGTAATCTTTGTGTTGAAGATAATACATTGTGCAGGTTTTGGAGTGCTGGGGTTTTTTACCGAAAGGTTTTCCCCAGGGTATATCATTGTGTCATTCTCTATTTTTCTATATGCATTGTATGTGGTTGCAATATCTTTGTTAAAGTAGTTAACGAATCTAAAATTGTAAGGATTTATAAGAATTTGCACAATACTCTCCTATAGAGATTAGCGTAGGAAGTTGTTTCCGCACCTAAGTTTCCTTACAAGTGGTATCAGAGCTTGATCAAATTTTGATCCTAGTTGTTTGGTAGGGTTTTTTAAGCTGATCTCAAGTTTGAGTGAGAGTTTTTTGTAGAGCATTCTGAATCTTATTTGCAGATTGAGATGGCAAGTTCATCATATGGAAGAATGGAGGTGGAGAAATTTAGTGGTACTAATTTCAAGTTGTGGAAACTCGAGATGGAAGACATGTTTGAAGATCATGACCTATGGGAAGTGACTTCAAGTGCTACAAGACCAGCAACTATAGCTCAAGAAGATTGGGATATCAAAGACCGTAAAGCTAAGGGTCTCATAAGACTCTATTTAACTGATGCAGTTCTTCTGAAAGTTCTAGATGAGAAAACCGCAAACAGTTTGTGGGAAAGACTTGCGGCCATGTATCAGGCCAAATCTCTAGTGAACAAGTTGTTCCTGAGGAAGAAGTTGTACTCTCTGTGAATGGAGGAAGGTGGATCCTTAACGGATCATTTAAATGCATTTAATCTGCTAGCTGCATAGTTGACATCAGCTGGTGTCAAGTTATAGGAGGAGGATCGTTGCTACACACTTTTGTGTTCTTTACCGGATTCATGGGACCATCTTGTGATGGCTCTTAGAAGAACTTTAGTCACCTTCAAAATGGATGATGTGGTGTGTTCGCTGCTATCAGAGGAGATGCAGAGAAAGGCTTCTGTTTCAGAAAAAGAAGCCCTTGATGTTCGTGGGAGATCCACTGAAAGAGGGAAGAAAAATGACAATAAGTCTGACAATAAGGGTAGATCCAAATCCCATGGGAAGTCAAAGACTTCCAATAAGTCCAAGGCAAAATGTTGGAACTGTGATAAATCTGGGCACTTCTGTAAAGACTGCAAAGAGCCGAAGAAGAAGAAGAAAGGTTCAAATTCAGCTTTAGAAAGATCTCAAGAAGATGGCGATGCATTCATCGTAGCTTTGGCAACCCATGCATCTAATGATGTGTGGTTGGTTGACTCGGGTGCATCTTTTCACATGACCTCTCATCGAAACTAGTTCTCAAAATATGAAGAGTTCGATGGTGGAAAGGTGTACTTGGGTGATGATTCTCACCTAAAGATAGTTGGATGCGAAAGGGTCACTATCAAATTTCCTGATGGATGAGTAAAGGGAATCAATGGAGTTATGCACATTCCAGGTTTGGCACAAAACCTATTATCTGTAAGTATGCTGAATGATGTAGGTGTGCAAGTTGTTTTTTTGAAAGAAGGATGCAAGATGATGAGAGGATCGATAGTGCTTGCAAGGGGTACTAGGAGAGGTACCTTATTTCAGCTAGATGCATGTATTCCTCTATGTAATAGTTCTTCATCCTCACCATCTAAACAAGCAGTGAAGAAGTCTGTGGC
This sequence comes from Chamaecyparis obtusa, assembly GCA_027943335.1. Lineage (NCBI taxonomy): Eukaryota > Viridiplantae > Streptophyta > Pinopsida > Cupressales > Cupressaceae > Chamaecyparis > Chamaecyparis obtusa. The sequence continues at coordinate 161,392 of BSBK01000978.1, forward strand.
TATTGGTTCTGATGGTAGTGAAAATACTTTGGAAGGTAAGCTTCTTGCAGAAAAGACAATGTTGTGGCATATGAGATTTGGCCACATTGGTGAAAAGGGTCTCAGAACCCTGAAAAATAAAAATCTCATTAAGGGGTTAAATGATTGCAATCTCAAGTTTGACTTCTGCGAACACTGTGTCTATGGTAAACAAAATTGTGTTCAGTTTTACTCTAGTTCTCACAAATCTTCTAATGTTTTGGATCTTATTCATTCTGATGTATTTGGTCCTGTAAAAGTTTCTTCAATCTCCAAGTGTGTATTTTTTGTATCTTTCATAGATGATTACAGTAGAAGGACATGGATTTATTTCCTTAAAAGTAAGACACAATTCTTTAGTCAGTTCAAGGAATTTAAAGCTCTTGTAGAGAATCAAACTAGTAAGAAGATTAAGTGTGTGAGAACTGACAATGGTGGTGAGTTTTGCTCAACAGAGTTTGAATAGTTCTGTAAAGAATAAGGTATTGAGAGGCATAAGACAACTCCTTATACCCCACAGCAAAATAGAGTTACAGAGAGAATGAACAGGACACTGATGGAGAAGGCTAGGAGTATGCTTAGTGGAGTTGGTTTAGAACAAAGGTTTTGGGCCAAAGCTGTGGCCACTACTTGCTATCTAGTTAACAGATCTCCTACATCAGCCCTAGTTGGTAAGACACCCATGGAGGTGTGGTCTGGTAAGAAGCCTTCAATTAGACATATTCATGTTTTTGGTTGTGAAGCTTATGCACATGTTCCAAAGGAGAAAAGATCTAAGTTGGAAAACAAAGTTGTTAAATATATTTTCATCGGATACAGTGCTGGTGTGAAAGGATACAAGCTTTGGGATCCTGTGACTAATAAGGTGTTGTATAGTAGAAATGTTATTTTTAGAGAGCTAACATCTTCTCCTATTGTGCTACAATGAGATGAAAAAGAAAAGGAAAAAGATGTTGTTCAGTTGCCTTCTACCCCTAAGAAGACTGAACAGAGAGACCATGTTGGGCCTAATGATGAGGAGAGCTCTAGTAGCTCTGATAGTTCAGAAGAAGAGGAAGAACAACCTCAACCTCAGCCCTTGAGGAGATCCACGAGAGAAAGAAAGCAACTAGAAAGGTTTGGTTATTCTATGTTAGATTCCAGTTGTGCCTTTGCTTTGATTACTAACACTGATGAGCCTAGATCTGTGAAAGAGGCTTTGGGCATGGAAGATGCAGGCTCCTGGATTGAGGCTATGGATGATGAGATGGCTTCATTGGAGAAAAACAAAACTTGGGACCTTGTACCTTTTCCTAAAAGGAGAAAATCTATTGGCTATAAATGGGTGTTCAAGAAGAAATTCAGTGCAGATGGCAGTGTTGATAGGTATAAAGCTAGATTGGTTGCAAAGGGGTATTCACAGGTAGAGGGAATAGATTATGGTGAAATATTCTCTCCTATTGAAAAGTTGACATCCATTATATTTTTGTTATCTCTTGCTGCATCATATGATTTAGAGATAGAACAGATGGATGTGAAGACAACTTTCCTTCATGGTGATTTGGAGGAAGAGATTTATATGTCACAGCCTGAGCACTACATTGTTAAAGGTAAAGAATCCTTAGTTTGTAGATTAAAGAAATCTCTATATGGTTTGAAGCAATCTCCTAGGATGTGGTACCTTAATTTTGATGCCTTTGTGTTGTCAATTGGATTTGTAAGATCAAAATCAGATCATTATGTTTATTTCAGAGTTGAAAATGATCATCTTCTTATTGTTGCATTATATGTTGATGATATGTTGCTATTTGGGAAGGGTAAGGGTATGATTTCTGATTTTAAATCTCAGTTGTCAGCACAGTTTGAGATGAAAGATCTTGGGGCAGCTAGGTACATCTTGGGTATGGAAATCAGTAGAGACGGGTCTAACATAAAACTTTGGTTGAGTCAGAGTAAGTATGTGAAGTCTGTGTTGGACAGGTTCAACATGGCAGATTGTAGACCACTATGTGTTCCTATTTCTGTGGGAACAAATTTATCTGTAGATGATTGTCCAAAATATCCTAATGAGGTGGAGGACATGAGTAGAGTACCTTATGCTAGTGCAATTGGCAGTCTTATGTACGCTATGGTCTGTACTAGACCAGACATTGCCCAAGCAGTGGGAGTCCTGAGTCGATTTATGGCTAATCTTGGACGGGTACATTGGGATGCAGTTAAGCGAGTATTCAAATATTTGAGGGGTACATTAGATTACTCCATATGTTATCATGGTAAATCTTCTGGATCTCCGCATTAAGTTTATATTCATTGGTTTGTGGATTCAGATTGGGCAGGTGATATTGACAGTAGGAGATCCACTAGTGCTTATGTGTTCACTATGTTTTGTGGTGCCATCAGTTGGATGAGTAAGCGACAACCTATGGTTTCTTTGTCCACTACAGAAGCTGAGTACATGGCTGCTAGTCATGCTTGTAAAGAATCTATTTGGCTTAAAAGATTGTGTTCTGATATTGGTGTTGATGCAGAACAAATTACTATTTGGTGTGATAGTCAGAGCACTATTTTCCTTGCAAAGAATCCAACTTTCCATGCCAGAACAAAGCACATTGATGTGCAGTTTCACTTTGTGAGAGATATGGTGGAAGATGGAAAGGTAAATTTGGAGAAGGTAGATACTGTGAAGAATGTTGTAGATGCATTAACGAAACCAGTGGGCACTGAGAAGTTCAGATGGTGTTCAGAGTCCATGGGCCTTTTGGCCTATAGCGGTTAAAGTTCCTGTTATGTTCCTGTTGCTCTTACAAGGTGTTCAACAAGTGGGAGAATGTTAAGAATAAGGTGTCTCAACCTTGGATAATTCCTATTCTTATTATTTGTTTTGTAAATGTATTTTTTGCAAATAATGTAATTAAGTGTGAGTGTATATGTCTAGTTGGCATGTTGATGTGTCACTCCACTTGATGTGTCGGCATCTTGTGCGTAAGGAGATCATGACTGAAATAGTCATGACGGATTCCTATGATGCATAAGAACTATTTAAGGAATGTGCTATGATAGGTGTAAGAGAATCTTATGACTTGGGTCTATTTGGGCACCCAAGAAGAAGTGGTTGGTGTGTGTAAGAGAATATGCCAAAAATAGGTTGGTATGACAGATTCTCTTACACTTCTCTTGTGACCGTTATTTTTGGCAGATTCTATGACAAGCTGTCATAGTCTATTCTAGGGATGGACGCTTATTCTTGGGATTGCATGTAACAACTGTGTACATGTGGCTTTGTGCATGGGTCTTGGTGGTTGTGCCTATTTTTGGGTCTAGAGGAGTCTATATATATGATGCTACTCCTATGGGAGAGATATAACAAAAATTTAAGTCTTGTTGGCTTTGTCTCTCATTTCCTGAAAGAACTTGCATTGCAAGTGTATTGTAATCTTTGTGTTGAAGATAATACATTGTAAAGGTTTTCCCTAGGGTATATCATTGTGTCATTCTCTATTTTTCTGTATGCATTGTATGTGGTTGCAATATCTTTGTTAAAGTAGTTAACGAATCTGAAATTGTAAGGATTTATAAGAATTTGCACAATACTCTCCTATAGAGATTAGCGTAGGAAGTTGTTTCCACACCTGAGTTTCCTTACACTGGTATGCCATTTCACACTGTATTTTTACTGAAGAAAATGATAAATGTTTGATAGTGTCAATGTTTCATGGTTTAACAATATATGTTATTTTGTAGGAAAATATTATTTAGTTGATGCTAGATATCCAAATGTACCAGGATTTCTTGCACCTTACCAATGTACACGTTACCACCTGAAGGAGTTTTCAAGAGAAAACCCTATAAACAGCCCACAAGATTTGTCTAACCACCGACACTCCTCTCTTAGAAATGCAATAGAGCATACATTTAGCATTTTGAAGCAGTGTTTTCCTATCCTGAGCCATGAAACATCTTATCCAATCATGACACAAGAACGTATTGTTTTGGCATGTTGCATACTGTACAACTTCATTATTATAGAGGATGGTGTTCCATCCAAAGTGGTTATTGAAGAGGACGATGATCGTGATGGGATAAATGTACCAATACTTGAGACATATGGGTTGAGTCAGCATGATAGGGATGATTGGGGGAACTTTAGAGATGATATAGAAAGTAGGATGTGGGAAGACTACAGACATAGAGATTAGTTGTAGTTTTACAAGACCTTTCTTTGTTCTTTAATGTGCTTTCATTCCTAACTGGTTATTGTTTATGCCTCTTGAATTTGTAAGCCTTGTTGCATTACAAAATATAAATCATACTGTTGTAATGTTGATGCTCAAAACATGTTTTCTGATAGTTTACATTTAGAATATTCTTTGAAAGAAATGAAGCCTATGTATGATTTCTAACTCTAATTTCTCTTTGATTAACATTCATGTATGTATCTTGTTTGACACTTTTTCTTCTAAATTGGGATTGAGAGAATGGTAATTTGGCCCTCAAATTCCAATTGCACTTTTTCATGTGGAAGATGTACTAGAGCATATATAGTACAACTGTATGAACATAGTAGACCATATATAATTACAATACTAATTCAGTGTGCAACAAAATGAACATTGAATCAGTGTTCATTCTGTTGCACACTGATTCAGTTGCTCAACAATACCACTTATCATCATTCTTGAGTGACTAAATCAATGTCTTGTAGTGTTCATTCTATTGCACACTGAATCAGTGTTCATTTTGTTTCACACTAAATCAGTATTGTAATTATATATGGTCTACTATGTTCATACAGTTGTACTATATACTAAATCAGTGTGCAATAGAATGAACATTGAATCAGTGTTCATTCTATTACACACTAAATCAGTATTGTAATTATATATGGTCTACTATGTTCATACAGTTGTACTATATATAGAATTAGTGTGCAATAGAATGCAAATTGAATTAGTGTTCATTCTATTACACACTGAATACATGCAAATATTTAGCTACATGCAAATGAGAATGGATAATAAAGAAATATATTACATATTGCTAGATATCATGCATAAATGCAATATTTTGGATTATATGCCACTGTTTTATTACTATTTCTTTAATATCCATTCTCATTTGCATGTAGCTAATGATTGCATACAATAGGTGGTGTAGGTGATGTCCTTCACAAATCTGATGATGAGCATGGACGATGAGGTTCAAGTAAGCCAGTCAACTTCTTCCTCCAAGAAGGTTGTGTGGACAAGAGAGATGGAACAAAAGTTCCTAAACTTCCTCCACGATCAAGTTCACCTTGGAAGGAAAGGCGAAGGGGGCTTCAAAAAAGAAGCTTGGACAGCCATTGAGAGGAAGTTCAATGTTGAGATGAACCTTAATTTGTCAAAGGAAAATTTCAAAAATAAGCTTAAAGGATGGAAGCAAGGTTTTAGAGTCATGAGAGAGTTGAAGAATATGAGTGGGTTTGCATGGAATGAAGCTACTCAAAGTGTGGATGCTGATGACATGGTGTGGGAGGAGCTTCTAAAGGTGACATGTTGTTTTGAATATGTTGGTCTTAGCAATATTTCCTTCTTATTAAGTTAGATAGAAGACAAAGATCTAATTCATTCATCATGACAACATGCAGAGAAAAGAATTCAAAAGTGCCAAAGTGTACAAGAGACAACCCTTCCAGTACTACAATGACCTAGTCATCATTGTAGGTAATGACATAGCTAAAGGTACCACTACTACTACTGCATAAGAGATAGAAGAAGGGCTCAATATGGATGGGCCCGCCTACGTGGATTGTGATGAGGATGTCCCTATGAGTACACCTCTTAACACTACACCTGATTTGGATGATGAATTATATCATTACAATCAATCGAATGCAAGTGGTCATCCAAATCCTTTAATATCGTCACCAAGGAGGGGAAAGAGGAAGAAGGCAACCATGATTGGTTTGATGGATGTGCTTTTTGAAACTATGAAAAGAATAGAAGAGGACTTTTGTGCACCTCTTGTACTCAAAGTGGATAGTTCTGAATCAAATTCTATCTTGGAAAGTGTCTATGAGGCTCTCAAAAGCATCCCTGATTTGACTCAACAAACTATGCTAAAAGCATATGACACCTTCATGGCTGATAAAGATAGAGCAAAAGGGTTCTTGACAATGAATGAAGATGAGAGGGTGCAGTATATTGCCATGAAGTTTGCAGACCCCTAGCTAACTTTTTTTTTTCATTTTAAAGTATTGTTATTTAAACATTGATAGACCTCTAGATACTTGTCTTATCAACACCATACATTGTTTTTGTTTATCAGCTTCTACACTATATATGCTCTAGTATATTTTTCTGCTATTTCAGCCATGATGATATTGTTTTTACTATTATTTCATGCTATTTCAGCCATGATATTATTTTTATTGTTATTTCATGCTATTTTAGCCTTGATGATATTGTTTTTACTATTATTTCATGCTATTTCAACCATGATGATATTGTTTTTATTGTTATTTCATGCTATTTTAGCCATGATGATATTGTTTTTACTGTTATTTCATGCATTATGATATTTATCTACTATTTCAGCCATGATGATATTGTTTTTACTGGTACTTCATGATTATAAATGGAATACACCAAGTTGTAACACATGATGAAGATCAATTATAGCAATAATGCTATTTCAACCATGATGATATTGTTTTTACTATTATTTCATGCATTGTGATATTTATCTCCTATTTCAGCCATGATGATATTATTTTTACTAGTACTTCATGATTATAAATGGAATACACCAAGGAGTAACACATGATGAAGATCAATTATAGTAATAATGCTATTTCAACCATGATGATATTATTTTTACTATTATTTCATGCATTATGATATTGTTTTTATTGTTATTTCATGCATACTGATTCATTGTGCAATAGAATGAACAATACAAGACACTGATTCAGTTGCTCAAGATAGAATGATGATAAGTGGTATTCTTGAGCAATTGAATTAGTGTGCAACAGAATGAACACTAATTCAGTGTTCATTCTATTGCACACTGATTCAGTATATAGTACAACTGTAAGAACATAGTAGACCATATATAATTACAATAATGATTTAGTGTGCAATAGAATGAACACTGATTTAGTGTTCATTATGTTGCACACTGATTCAGTATATAATACAACTATATGAACATAGTAGACCATATATAATTACAATATTGATTCGATGTCCTATAGTGTTCATTCTATCTTGAGCAACTGAATTAGTGTCTTGTAGTGTTCATTCTATTGCACACTGAATCAGTATTGTAATTATATACGGTTTACTATGTTCATACAGTTGTATTATATAATGATTCAGTGTGCAACAAAATGAACAATACAAGACACTGATTTAGTTTCTCAAGATAGAATGATGATAAGTGGTATTCTTGAGCATGAATTTCTCTCCACTGTGCTTCTATGACTATAATGTACCCAAGCCCTTCTACTTAAACTAGTGTATAGAGACAACTTAACTTATAATTGTAATTTAAAGTCTAGCTTGTCAATTATGCCTAAGAAGACTATATATGCATTAGGCTTATTTTATGATAGTGGTAGCTCAGAGAATCTGGTGAGATTAGAATACATGGTTTGTTGTCATAGCAATTCACAAAAACTACAAGTTGGAGTAGTTTTTTAAAATAGTGCTCCAGCTTGTACAAATTTTGTACATTACTCCAACAACTACTTTGGTTGCCATCTTATATACATGTTGACAGTTCTTCGAGTACACATATGTTGTTCATGATTTCAACTTAAAATCTATATTTCTGATGTTACTCCTTGGTGTATTACATTTATTATTACAAGTATAGATGTGTTATTAGATCCTTTCAGTTTCAAATAGAAAGTCTCTTTAATCAACCATGGATTGTTAGAGTAGATTTGATTATGTGGAGTTTCTAAAATGTTATGAACTGTATTTGAATGAACTCTCATTACTTCTTCACTACTCATATGTTGTTCATGATTTCAACTTACAATCTATATTTCTGATGACTACACATATTTCTGATATTACTCCTTGGGGTATTACATTTATTACGGGAACTTTGCATGGTGTGTCTTCACACCACCATTTCATTGTTGGATTTTGTTCTTCCCCATCTTCTATGTACGAGTATAGATGTTTTATTAGATCCTTTTAGTTTCAAATAGAAAGTCTCTTTAATCAACCATGGATTGTTAGAGTAGGTTTGATTATGTGAAAATTCTAAAATTTTATGAAGTGTATTTAATCAACCATAGATTGTTATAGCATCGATGACTTAAGTCAATGCACCTATGTGTCAATGTGGTGTTGGGAAATGCATATTAAGGATGTCACAGACACCAAGAAATCTTGGGCATTAATTTTGGGCTTGCCCAAAAAATAAAAAGGTCTAGACTATTGGCATTAAGTAGAATTGCCACTAGTGACAACACTTATTTGCATTCTAAGTGCAAACTAAGCAGAACAGTGCAAACCGAGCAGAACAGCGCAAACCGAGCAGAACAGTGCAAACCGAGCAGAACAGTGCAAACCAAGTAGAACAGTGCAAACCAAGCAGAATAGTGTAAACCGAGTAGAACAGTGCAAACTGAGTAGAATAGTGCAAACCGAGTAGAACAGTGCAAACCGAGCAGAACAGTGCAAACCGAGTAGGACAGTGCAAACCGAGCAAGACAGTGCAAACCAAGCAAAACAGTGCAAACCGAACAAGATAGTGCAAACCGAGCAGGACAATGTAAACCAAGTAACATTATGTCTACCGAGTCACCAGTATTTACCGAGTTCAAAACCTACCGAGTGGTTAGTATGAACCGTGCCTTCACTTCTACCGAGTGCATGACGATGCCGAGTAATGCAGTGGACGCCAAGTATCAGAAAGTCACCGAGTTAGTTTACAGGAAGCGTGTAACCATACTTGGGCCGACTTAGTGGCACTTATGTTTATTTGTCAAGCTGACTTTGTAATTGTAATTAACTATTTAGACTTGTATATAAACAATGTTGTAAAAATGTCAAGATGTAATAAAATGAGTATGTATGTGAAAAAGAAAGAAAGGCAAAGATAAGCGAATTACAAAGGGCTACATCAGTATAGGGAACAGCAAAGACAAATTCATCACAGAAGGTGATCAATACATCAGCGAATCTCAATCAGCAATTCAGTTGCAAAGCAAGAGATCTACTGTTTCATTCTAACAGGTGAATCAGTACAAAAATCCTTTAACCAGGTAGACTTAACAGTCTTTTGTAAAATCTCTTTACCGAGTGCATACTTCATTGTATGTTTGTAAATCCTTTAACAGGGTGGATTTAGCAATCCTTATTGCTCCTAACAGGGCAGATCATCAGAAGTGATCAAATTGTAAGCCTTAACCGGCCAACTTTATTCTGTAGTACTAAAGCTTTGTGGGTTTCATCCCCACCCCAGTTTTACTTTCTTTTTGGAAGGTTTCTAGGTAACCAAATCTATGTGTCATTGTTGTGAATGCTTTTAAGTTTCATGCTTTCTATATGCATAAGGAAAAAGTGAACTATATGTTAATACATCTGTAATTGTAAGAAAATTTGGAGTTACTGATTCACCCCTCCCCTCTCAGTAACTCGGTTAATTCCTGAATATTTCCAACAATTGGTATCAGAGCTTTGTTGGTTCTCAAAATAAAGCTTAACTAGCTTGAGAAAAGATCCAGGATAATGGAGGTTTTCAAACTGAACAAGGTGATTGAAAATGAAAAGCTAGATCTGGAAATGGCCATAGCTAAACTTAAGGAAGCAAAAGAACATCTTTCCCAATCCCTAAGAAGAAGGAAGGAACTTGCAAATCAGATGAATGATTAGAATTACATTGAAGAAAAGATTGAAGATCTTTTTCCCTCAAATAGCTTAGATGAAGCAAACAATGCTGTCAAAGAACTCCTAGAAAAGAATGGGTCTCTGCAGGAAGAAGTGAGAAAATTAAAAAGAGAACAAGAGCTACACTCAACAAGATATTGTGAGATCTTACAACAAAGAAACAAGTTGAAAGATGAATTAGATGGAAGGAAAAATGAAGTCCAAAATAAAACCCTTCAGCTAGAAAACCTAATTGATCAGATCTCCCATACAAATGAGGAAATTCTGAATCTAAGATCAGAAATAGAAAACACAAGAGAAGAACTAAGATCTGAAAAGGAAATCAATCTAAGATTGGTGGATGACCTAAACGCCAAAAAACAAATCAATGAAGGAATGCTGAAAAGCCAAGAAGACTTGAATCAGCTGTATGAGCAAAATCTGCATAGGTAGAAAGGTAAAGCAGGACTTGGATACAAAGGAGAAGGTGAATCTTCTAAGCAAGGTACTCAAAGAAATTAGAAACCTACTTGTAATCATTGTGGTAAAATAGGACATACTTCAAATAAATGTTGGAACAATGAAAAAGCAGAATTCAATGGAAAATGCTACAACTGCAATCAACATGGTCACAAAGAAAATGAATGCAGGGAAAAACCAAGATTCAGAGGTAATTGTCACAAATGCAACAAACAAGGTCACAAAGCATCTGAGTGCAGATCCAAGACATTCAATCCAGCAGAACAAATTATGAAAGCAATGTTTGGATGGGACTACAACACCTAGTGTAGATGTCATTACTGTGGAGAATATGGACACATTGGCATGAACTGCATAAAACATCATCTAAGGAAAAGAGATACTACCGTAAGATGCTTCAAATGCACTAAACTCGGTCACATAGCCAGAAACTGCATGAATGCTAGTGAAGTTGAAGATGGAAAGAAGAATGAAGCAACTAAGGTCAGGAAACAGGTGAGACAAAAGTGGATTCCTAAATCTACCGAGCAAACCAGTCCAAGTAATGGAATGGGTGGCTCTACCGACTCAAACTAAATTTCCAAGAAAGCACTGGAACTGTATTCTCATAGACAAACTTCAAGTAGTTCCAGAACCAAATTAAAAGAAAGATCTAAATCAGCATACAAGATGTAGTAAGATCACAGGAAGGTTGGTATCAGTCTTTACCGAGCAAGGTCGGTACCAGTCTTTACCGAACAAGGTCAGTATTAGTCTTTACCGAGCGAGGTCGGAGCAATATGAATTCTCAAGTTCACCGAGTTGCGAAGTCTTTACCGAGAAATTAATTCTTAGTGGGTGACAGTCTGTCAGAATTCATACCCTAATTTGTACTAAGCATTAATGATAGAGTTGTAAACAAAAGGCAAGAAATCGAACTCATTCCTCATCGCGAATTTTAGCACTTTGAGAGCAGAAAATTTCAAGAGAAATCCAGCGATTCAAATACTTTTGTGAAAAGAATTTTCTGTGAGCTACCATGGCATCATCTAGCACTTCAGTGAAGAAAGGATCAGAAATGTTAGTCCAAGGGGAATGGAGAGCACCAGATTTCAAGATCATGCCCGCAATTACAGCAGCCCTAGACCTGAACGGAGCTCAATCTCAGATTCCTCCTAAGGTACTACTTATTAATGATATTCGCAATCATTTCAACTGTGCAATTCATGAAATGGGAAACCTAGAGCTAGATATTGTGCGTGAAGAACTGTGTGTGGATGGTATTCTAAAACCCGAGCACAAACATCTGGAAGATAAGGGATTAGTTCACATTGCACATTTACCTCAAAACTTTCAGGAGAAATGGGTTAGATACATTCTCAGCCGTATACATGATGGCAAGATTTGGCTTGAGCAACCCATAGAGATCACCAAGAAGATGATTCATCAAATCACCGGTCTTCCCATGTTGAACAAAGCAAAAACTACCAAAACCCTAGGTCGGTCGGAACTGGAGAAGAAAACCCTGGCCGAGTGGGACGGTAGAGGCATGAAAGTTAGCAGCATTACCGATGCTGAACTAAAGTTTGGTACACACATAATTGCCCATAAAATATACAGTTCAAGTTGACAGAATAGTGTCTCCTGTGAAGCTATTGACCTAGTATACAAAGTGGTCAAGAACAACTTATCATTTGACCTTGCAGATTTATTGTTAAAACAGTTTAACAAGAACATGGAAAGCATTCAAACTTCCAAAAACAATCCATGTAAGTTTGGATCTCTACTGGTCTGTTTATTCTTCTATGTTCAGAAATTCTTCCCTTCCAAAGGAAAAGTTGTATGGAGAAAAGATGTGCCAGTCCTTTATGAGATAAATGAATACATCTCAGAAATGGGTGAAAATTTTGAAAGCGTCATGGATAGTTATTTTGAGTCTTTCAAAGAGAAAATGAATGACAGATTTTGGATTCCACAGAAGTTGGTGGAGGATTACAAGGATGACATTTGTTTCATGGTAGACTGTGACAATGTATATATTCAAGCAGCTAAACCGAGGATTGTATATGTAAAACCTCTTCCTTATGAGGTAAATATTGGTGAAACCAAGAATATCATTGAAGCCCTTCTTAATCAACCTGTTAATCCTAAAGCTCCATATTTTGGAACATATGATGAAGCAAAGGTGAGAATTGAATTAAGCATAAAGCTTCCACAGGCAGTAAACAAAGGAAAGAAGAGGATAGCCAAAATGCAAATGCTAACCGAGGACAAAGGAGAAAATGATGAAGAAGAAGAAGAAAAGGATGAGAAAATAGAGGAACCAGAACCTGCAAAGAAGAAAGGAAAGGTTTTCATCACTAAGGCACCTAAGCCTCCCACTACTATATTTACAAGGAGAAGTGCAAGAGGTAAGGAAGACAAGGCAGACAAAGATATAGTATTCAAAAGGCCTCCTCTAAACTTTCAAGAGAGGATCAAACTTTTTAGAGACGGATCAGGATCTGGAGTAAGTAACATAAAATCTTTTAAATATGAAACCAGATCGGAAACAGAATAGAAGGAAATAGAAGATGCTATTATTGAAAAGATGGGACAGTGGAAATACTCTCCTGATGAATTAGCCCCATAGGTTCCAGCAGTCTTATTAAATCCAATAAAAATGAGATGGAGCAATGCAAAGAAAACTATAATAGACATATTTGATCAAACCCTGAGATAGTTAATGCTGAGCTTGAAAAATGATGAAATAAAGAAGGCATTAAAGGAAAATGAAAGTAAGATGACACTAAAGTTCAATACTTGTTTGATTCTGATCAACAATATTGAATCGGTTGTGAAGGCTGCAAATGCCACATGGAAGAACATATACCATCTTCACCAACCAAGTATTGAAACAGTAATAATAAAAGATATTGAAGATGAAAGTGATGAACAAGAAGAAGCCACTGAGGTAGATGATACTGTGAGGATAGCAGTAGAAGTCATTGCATCACTTCCTACCTCTCCAGTAAAAGTTTCTACATCTAGCCCGGAGACACCTTCAAGCATGGTTGTGACAACTTCAACTTTTGTCCAATCACCTATAGAAACAACAAAAGCAACCACCATTTCTTCTACCGAGTTGCAGTCTCCCACTTCATCAAGTTTTCCAGCAGTAAGTATTCCAATTTTTTATTCTACAAGTGTAAATATTTTAAGTTCTCCAGTAGACAGTGTGCTAGTCTCTATAGCCAGTCCTACTATGTCTATTGTCACTACTACTAAGGCATTAAGTACAGATAAGCCTAAGGCTCTACCGAGTATAAAATTTTTGGGTAAGAATATAGTAGAGGATATAGACCTAGATGAAGAAATAGAGATTCCAACATTAGATTTTGCAAATCTATCAGCGGACCAAATGCAAAATATAGGTGAAATCCTCCAAAGGAAAGAAAAGCAAAAGAAGCTTAAAGAGGAGAGAGACAAGGAATATCAAATCATTAAGGATGCTAAAGACATTCTGTCTGATGCATTAGGTATTAAAGTAGACTCCTCTCAACATGTTTTGCTACAATTAGCTGAAGCAGTAAATAAATACAATGAGGATTCATCTGGGACAGAAAAGTTAGTTGAAAGAGCCGAGAAGAGATTCAACAATAAAGTGCTTGAGCACATTGCTCAGCACATAGCTATTAATCAAGTGGAATTGTCTTTAGATTTTTCAAACATTGAATCTACCTATTTGAATGTCACCTCTCTTTTGGCCAGACTGTGCAATATTGCTGAGTTCACAAAGGATGTTAAGAATAAAATGAATAAAATGGATGAGGATATGAAGATTAGCATACAGAAGCTGCAACTTGAACCAAGTTCAAGCTCTGCTCATCACATTAAAATCTCATACCTGTCAAATATGTAGTCAGATCTACTGAAAGAAGACACAAGGATCCGGTCCACACTGCTAGACATCCAGAACATGATCCTTCCCATCATGAATACAATGTATAAGCACATTGAACATTCCAAAACATTGATTCATGACAATCAGTTCTCTATAGTAGATCACATGATTGAACTCTCTGCAGAAGTCCAAATTGCAATCCAAACATGCAAGATTCTACAAGAAAATTGGGACAGAACCCTGGCACTAATAATGAAGGTACATTCTGATTTTCTATCAAATTTTGGATTCTCTCTGTAAATCACTTGTATATACACCTTTGGCATTATCGTCAAAAAGGGGGAGATATGTATAGAAGGAGATATGTATAGAAGGAGATATGTATAGAAGAAGATTTGTATAGAAGAAAAAGTTAGCACATTGAAAGGGGGAGATAATGTATAAAGCCCTATGACAAAGACAAAATTTTTTATAAAAAAAAAATCAAAAATAAATCTCAGCATGATTCATGTATATAAGTTTTGGGCAATAAGTGTTTTTGTCACTAATGCCAAAGGGGGAGATTGTTGGCATTAAGTAGAATTGCCACTAGTGACAACACTTATTTGCATTCTAAGTGCAAACCGAGCAGAATAGTGCAAACCGAGCAGAACAGTGCAAACCGAGTAGAACAGTGCAAACCGAGTAGAACAGTGTAAACCGAGCAGAACAGTGTAAACTGAGTAGAACAGTGCAAACCGAGTAGAATAGTGCAAACTGAGTAGAACAGTGCAAACCGAGTAGAACAGTGCAAACCGAGCAGGACAGTGCAAACCGAGCAAGACAGTGCAAACCGAGCAAAATAGTGCAAACCGAACAAGATAGTGCAAACCGAGGAGGACAGTGTAAACTGAGTAACATTATGTCTATCGAGTCACTAGTATTTACTGAGTTCAAAACCTACTGAGTGGTTAGTATGAACCGTGCCTTCACTTCTACCGAGGGCATGATGATGCCGAGTAATGCAGTAGACGCCGAGTATAAAAAAGTCACCGAGTTAGTTTGCAGGAACTGTGTAACCATACTTGGGCCGACTTAGTGGCACTTATGTTTATTTGTCAAGTCGACTTTGTAATTTTAATTAACTGTTTAGACTTGTATATAAACAATGTTGTAAAAATGTCAAGATGTAATAAAATGAGTATGTATGTGAAAAAGAAAGAAAGGCAGAGATAAGCGAATTACAAAGGGCTACAGCAGTATAGGGAACAACAAAGACAAATTCATCACAAAAGGTGATCAGTACATCAGCAAATCTCAATCAGCAATCTAGTTGCAAAGCAAGAGATCTACTGTTTCATCCTAACAGGTGAATCAGTACTAAAATCCTTTAACCAGGTAGACTTAACAGTCTTTTTTAAAATCTCTTTACCGAGTGCATACTTCATTGTATGTTTGTAAATCCTTTAACAGGGTGGATTTAGCAATCCTTATTGCTCCTAACAGGGCAGATCATCAGAAGTGATCAAATTGTAAGCCTTAACCGGCCAACTTTATTCTGTAGTACTAAAGCTTTGTGGGTTTCATCCCCACCCCAGTTTTACTTTCTTTTTGGAAGGTTTCTGGGTAACCAAATCTATGTGTCATTGTTGTGAATGCTTTTAAGTTTCATGCTTTCTATATGCATAAGGAAAAAGTGAACTATATGTTAATACATCTGTAATTGTAAGAAAATTTGGAGTTACTGATTCACCCCTCCCCTCTCAGTAACTCGGTTAATTCCTGAATATTTCCAACATAGACATGTAATTATAATTTTATGTTTAAAAAGAATGTGACAACTAATCATTTTAGGAAGAACTAATGTAGATTTGGTATTGTAGGGAAATAGTAAATGTGAATTCTTCCAGTGGGTCGATGAACCCAAATGTACGTCTACTCCATCTACAGCTATACCCAAATTTATGTCAACCCCATCTACATCCCTACCTAACATAGGGAATGAGTGCAAGGAGTGCAAGGCTCGAGAGGTAGCTAGTGCTGCAAAATTATTTTCAATGGTGAAAGTAGAAATCATGTTTCTATGATGCATTCTTTGTGTAGTATGCACACTACTTTTTTGGGAACATATGCATAAATGTAGTTAACAGACGGATATTGAAGATACATGAAATTTTTTATAATTTAAAGTAGATACATTGGACATATTTTGATAAACTCAAGAACTTTTTTGTTGTTTATGACTCAGTTAGGATTTTGAATATAAAATTAAACAAAATTAAATATTAACCTTATTAAAAAAAATTGAAATTTTTTATGATTTTCAATATAAAATTTAATAAAATAAAATTAAAAATATTTATGGTTTTCTCTATAAAATTAAATAAAATAACAAAATAACTCATAAAATGAACTAATAAAAATATAATATAATATAAAAAAAATATTAAAATAGTTCAAAAAATAAAATAATAATCATAGTCAAATTCCAATTCTAGTTTTAAAAAGCGGAACCAAATGGAGGATATACATCTTCTCACTCATATTTTGGGTCAACCAAATGGTCCAAACTATAATCCAGAAATGAAAAACTGGATTATCAAATCCATGATTTGACCATTTCCAACATTTGATCAATTTCAACATTTCCTAATTCTTGCTACCAAATGGGCCCTCAGTGTATTCCTTATCCTCATCTGTCATATACATCTTCCTCATGTAGATATTTTTGTTCTTCATCTCTTTCAGCTTCCTTCAGATGTGTCAATATAGTAACTTACAAGATAAGTACTATCAAGCTAGTTGACATCAATGAAAACATAATACTGATTTAATCATCTTGCATATCTAGTCATCAACTCCTTAGTAATCTTGAATTACAGATTCTTCATTCTGGTTCTAAATTAGTTATAGTTCATCTGAAGACAAGACAATGGCTGAAGAAGACAAAAGACAAATATCAATGAGACTAGATGAAAGGACAAGTGACATGCAAAGCTTGACCAACAATCAACTAGACATGGTAAATCAACTACAATTGGTTAATTAAGAGTTGGGTAGGAAAGATATGGAAATCAACAATCTGAGGTCTGAAAATGATCAACTAAGGAATGAACTAAGATCTAAGAAGGAAATCAATGAAAGGATGAACAAACCCAATGAAACTACAAAATACTTTGAAGAACGGTTAAGGTCACCTAGAATATCTGGTGATAGATCTAGACTTGGACTTAATGAGCATTCATCATCCACTGGAGAAGGAGAATCATCAAAGAATGGAGAGAAAATTCTCTCACCATGACCAACCATAGGGAGCTAAAACACTTAACAAAAAATTTACAACTACAAGATTCATCTACAAAAAAATGAGAGAGATGAATAGCAAGATCCTCCAACCTATGATCCAATGCAAAATGATGAAGTGCTTGAGCCTTCTCCTTCTTCTATCCCTAGCTTTCTCCTTCTCCAAGTTTAGTGGTCTCTAAAGGTAGAGAGTGGGTGAACAACCCCAAACCCCTCTAAAAGTCCTACTAAAAGGGACCCCCAAACCAACTCTACACAACCCTCATTAAGATGGTCCTAGGAAGTACTTCTGGGTCCATGATGCAAGTTGCAATTTCGTTCAAGATTAAATGGGCACTATTGGAGGGGACATAAAGTCAAAATATGGTTTCTCACATGCTAAAATTACCCCTAACCTATGGGTACAAGGAATGGGCTACCTAAAAATGCATGAAACTACCCCCTAGGGTCCCATTTAACCCTCCAAAAACCATGGTTCAGTTTATGCACGAAAATGTAAGGTATGACTTCACTTAGGGGTCCTAAGACAAGAGGATTCACTTAGAATACCCTCTCGAGGAAGCTTCTAGGACTTGCTCTTGCACTCCAATCACACGACATACCTTAGTTAACAATTAACTCTAGTGTCAAGTGACACTCACATAATTAACATCACAATTAAGGTATGTCCAACATATTACAACACTTAACAATCCTACACATACATTCACATTACGGTTACAAAATAAAACACTTCACAATGAGGCCCTGGTCTCTTCAATAGACGAGGCCTTGGCTTTACTGATAGCACAAGCATTCAATGTGGTTTCCCCGAATGTTTCCATGGTCCTTTCACCTGCAAAACCTAAATGTAGCATCAGTAATTCAAGGAAGAAAACCATCATATATAAGCATACAAGATGTAATATCCTCACATTAATCTTACTCAATTACATACAAGGAATCATACAAAAAGTAATGATCTAACACAATTCAATTGAACATTAAATCACATAGAATGAAATGTCATAATTCAGTTGTCTACACGTAATCATATAGGATTCAATACTCACATCACTAAATTCAATTTGCATAACCCAATTTATACTTCAATTGCATATATAATTCATAATTTAATTTGCATAATTCAATTTGTAATTCAATTGCATAATTCAAATGAAATCAAGATCATCCATAATTTAACATCATCATAAGGTAATCGTCAATTACTCATAACACCAATGCAGTGAAGATGTCTAACATGATATTCATTTGCAACATAGAATTCAATTGCATTCTTACAATCACTTTCTCATAATTCATAATTCAATGCATATGTCTAATCACTTTCATATAGTGCATAATTTGAATGCATATAATTTTATATACACAAGTTATAATTTCTACTGCGTAATCAAAGTCACATAAAGTATAGTGCCCTCATATAGATCATAATCCAAATGCAAGCTTGCAAACATATAGATTGCATTTCATTATTTCAATTCAATTCAATCCACATAATTAAATTGCATAACTCCATGGTACTCCTAATCCCATAGATTCTCAAATTTTCCTTATCATAGTATTTAAGATAAATCGATGGTTCAATATCGGTAAGGGATAACCATAACAGTCGGGTCCTATAAAAATTCTTATCGCAAGGATGATTAAATTTCCTAATCTAGGAAAAACAAAATGCAGAATAATCCTATTAGTCTAGGATCTAACAAATCCTTGTTTAGGGTTCTAATAATATCACCAAAATATCACTATGGTATAATCATATAATACATCATCGAAGCATTACTCATCCTCCTTGTAGGAGTTACTAGAATCATCACCTCAGCTATTAATTAAATCCAAGATAAACTTAAGACTTAACACATAACTAATCTGGCATTTACATCTCAACTTCACGAATCAAATCCTTTCAACAAAAGTACTCAAAGGAGCCTTAATAGTCTAGCTGAATGTATGATATGTAGGGTAACATACTGCACCCAAGATTCACTTACATAATTAATAACCTAGAGATATCACCTCTGTCATAGTGACACTTAGTTGATAGGTATTGATATGAAGGTATAGTTCCATTAGGGATTTACCATTCATCCAGATACTACAAAACCCTTTAATCCTCCATTATCAAGTGTTGAGGAAAAGGTGGATCCAACCAATGACGAATATTACAAAGTTCAGAATCCTCAATGCCCGCGTAGATATATTCATACACCGGTGCATGAACAAGGCTTGGGCAAGCAGCCTGATAATAAGAATAATAATTACTTTAATAATATACGTAACACATATCAGAGAACATATAGTGATGCACTTGCGCGAAACAAAGAGTACTCCGAATACACTAATCATTTGATGCAACCGAATAGGGTTATGCACCATATTGAGAACAATATACAAGGTGACAAGTTACATTATCTAGCATATGATAACTATTCCAAGCATACATGTGAGCAACCATAGGAAGAGAGGAGCTATCATGTGGATAATATACACAGTAAGCAGCATAAACTGGGTCATAATAGATTTGAGCAAGATAATGATAAAATGCAGCAATATGTGTTTACAACGGGGAAGCAAGATGATCTAGAATGTAAACAACATGACAATACCCAAAGCACATGTGAGCGGCTACCGAAAAAGAATAAATATGGTTATAATATGTTTGCTCGAGAAAAGGAAAATACCCAGTGTTGTGAATATGCTCAATTCCACCAAAATAGTCAACAGCGTGAGCAGCATATCAACAAAATATTAAATCAAAAATATACTGTGCAAGATCATGCTAATGCGCAATATGGAGCCTTGCCAAAACAGCCAGGAATGCTTGCGCAGGACCAAACTAATATACCACAAGTAGATAATGCATTAAAGAATAACCAGCAAGTGTGTTATCAACAGATGAACAGGTTTGAATTAGAGCACGCAATGGGAGATAATGTTATGAATTTTGTTGGTCTTGATAAATCAAAGCAATTAAATAACCATGATAAGAAGAACAATAATATATATGCTCAGCCTATGGACATGCATTACCTACGCAAGCAACATCATAATAGGTGCGATTTATGTCATAGACAAAATATAGATATGATGTATGAAAATGATGATTATCAATGTGATAGTTCATTTGCATAGCATGCTCGAGATAGAGGTAAGCACAGTGAAAACATGATTCATGTGAATGATGATACGAATTTTAATTATGATTTATATAATCGGCAACCTGGAAACTTTGCACAACAGCCACATTGACAACACGAAGGAGGAATGCTAAATCAAATGAATGTGGCTCAGCAGCCTCACAATGGTCAAAATGGTAATGTGGAAAATCAATGGCAGAGAGGTAACCCTATGCTCCAGAATCAATATTTTCAAAATAATAATAATAGAAATTTGTTTGATGCCGGATTTCAGGAAGTAAATGAGAGATATAAACCATTGGACTTTTCAAATGTTATTTGTTGTCCTAATCCTATACTGAATAAATTGAAGACCGCTATTCCTAAGTTTATGGGGGATGGATCTCAGGTAGCAGAGTAGCATGTTATCAATGTAAAGAATACTGTTTATGAATATGACATTACTCATGAAGATGTGTGCATGAAAATGTTATTTCTTTCACTCAAGGATAGTGCAGATGAGTGGTACAAGAATTTACCTGATAGATCAATCACTAGTTGGCAGAACTTTGTTGATCAATTTGTAGAAGAA
The DNA here is from genome assembly GCA_027943335.1 of Chamaecyparis obtusa. Lineage (NCBI taxonomy): Eukaryota > Viridiplantae > Streptophyta > Pinopsida > Cupressales > Cupressaceae > Chamaecyparis > Chamaecyparis obtusa. The sequence continues at coordinate 182,590 of BSBK01000978.1, forward strand.
TTTGGGGATCACAAGGACCCATCATTTGCAACTCATGAATTAACAGCTATGAGGAAAAATGTCAACCAAATAGTTAGAGAGTTTAATAAAAGATTTAATAGGGTATTGAACAAGATTCCTAAGGACATTCACCCTATGGACTCTTTTCTGATTACTTTTTACTTGAAAGCCTTTGATGTGAAGATGAACTATGAGATGAGATCTCATAACCCAACAACCTTGCAACAAGCTTTCAAAACTGCTCTTAATATTGAAAATAATAGAATAGCGGTCGAAAGGATTGATAAGAGAAGTGACCCTAAACTGTTTGACCCCAATGCCCCGAAGAAGAATAGTGATAATGATAAAATGGATGAATTAGTGAGTTTGATGAGGAATTTGCAACCAAACAAAAGTCACTTTCAAGCAGGAAGATAGGACAGAAATTTCAATAGAAATGATAGATACAGGTTACAGGATATGCCTTACCATACTAAGTGGAAAGACGGTAAGCCAGTAAAGAAGCAGATGGATACTCCAGATCCTCTCAAGAAGAATAACCATTTCATAGGGGATGAGATGTGGTGTGAAATATGTAAAATGCCTCACCCTCAGGATCAATGCCTTATAGCACAAAAGGTTTTAGAGGAAGAAAACCAAGGATATGAAGAGAGGCCTGCGATAAATGCTCTTTCATCCACACCCTTTTGGTCAGGAGATAGTGATGATTCAGATGGGGAATATGTGTCAGATGAAAGTTACAGGAGGTTGGAATACCAACAAGAGCAACAAGTCTTCTCAGATGATGATAGGGGTCCGGTTATTAGGAGGACAACAAAAGAAGAAAGAGAGGCTTACACTGTAGCAGCGATGGAACAAGTGTTTAGCAAATATCAGTTAAGGAATAGGAATGTGAACTTGGGAAATGAACAAGTAGCATGGATGTACAAGATTTCAAACAAGAACACCGAGATAAAGAGGTTAAAGGTAGATGTCCCTAGAAAGAAAATTGATCAAACATCGAAGATAAGAAAACCTATGGACAGACAGAGCAATGGTAAGGAAATTTCAAACTGTACTTCATTTATGTCTCAAGCATTATCTCAGGTGAAACTTTCTATCCCTCTAATGGAAATTTTTAAATTAACTGATTACAGGAATGAAACGATCAAGTTAATAAATGATGTTGTTAAAAAAGATGCAAAGGAACAAAAAGATAGTGAAGAATTACCAGTTGTTTACCTAGGAACTTCTATTAATGAAGATGCTACTAAAGTAGATCCTTTCTTTCTAACTTTATTGATAAACAATAAATTGGTTAAAAATTGTATGTTAGACTCTGGGGCAGCAGTTAATATTATGCCTCATGGGGTAATGAAAGAGTTAGGAATGAATGTGGATACTACTTATGGAAAATGTTATGCTATGGACAATAGGTCAGTTCCAGTTATTGGAATAATGAAAAATGTTGAGTTTAAGTTCCCTTCGTGTCCTGAAAAATCTTATAAAATAGACATTACTATTGTAGAAGTACCATCTAGTTATGGAATGTTACTATCTAGATAGTGGTCTAACTTGGTAGGTGGGAATATTCAATTAGATCTATCTTATGCTTCTATCCCAGTGAATGATAGGGTTGTAAGGATTGATAGAGAACCAAGATCTACTTACATCATCGAAGACATTGATCCAAGCCAGGTTACACATTTTTGCCATACTGACATGGAGAATTTTCAAGTAAGGATTCATAAAAATCTCATTGAAAATACTAGTCCTATTGAAATATGTGCCAAGGATAATAATGATCTCATGTGGAAAATGTTTTTTGATGGATCATGTAGTAAAAATGGTAATGGAGCAGGTGTAGTGTTTGTATCCCCAAATGGGAAATCTTTTAAATATTCCTTTTTGTTAGCATTTGAATGCACTAACAATACTGCAGAATACGAAGCACTCTTACTAGGTCTCAAAATAGCAGGTAAGCATGGTATCAAAATTCTTTCTGTTTATGGTGATTCTAAATTAATAGTATCTCAGATTAGGGATAAGTTTATTACTAAGAATCACATCCTAAAAAGGTACAAAAATGAAGTGTGAGATTCTATAGAAGTTTTTGATGCTTTTTCAATAACTTGGATAGATAGATCTGAGAATATTCTTGTTGATTTCATGGCTAACCTAGCAGTTAAGCATAATGACATTCCATGTGAAGATATTGCACAGGTAGAGATCAAACCAAGGCCATCGATACCTAATAACGTACATAATTGGAAATTTTTTTACAATGATAGGGATATCATAAAATTCCTTGCATGCAAAGAAAGGTATGAAGATCAACTCATTGATTTAAACGCTTATGTTGAAACAATAGATGAGAAAGATATTTTATTTGGAAAAGATGTGATTCAGCTTAAAACTAATAAGATTCCTAATGGGCTTGTTACACTAGAAAAAATGTTTGATAGTAAAGATTCTAATGGTAATGTCAAAATGGAAAATACTAATATAGAGGAAATGGAAAAGATAAATTTTGGAAATGAACATGCTCCTAAAGAAATTTTCATAGGTAAAAAGTTGACACCTAAAATTAGAACTGATATCATTAATTTGTTAAGAAAGTATAGGCATGTGTTTGCATGGTCATATGACGATCTCAAGGCTTATAGAGAAGACTTATTTCAACATGAGATGCCCTTAAGACTTGATGCTAAACCTTTTAGACAAAGGTAGAGACCGATAAATCCAACCTTGGCTCCCAAAATGAAAGAAGAACTCATTAAGATGAGGTATGCCGGCATCATAAAATAGATTAGGCACTCCACTTGGGTTTCGAACTCGGTCCCTGTTAGAAAAAAGAATGGAGATATTAGGCTTTGTGTATATTTTAGAAATCTAAACATATCTTCATTAAAAGACAATTACACTTTACCAAACATGGAAGCATTATTGCAGAAAGTTACAGGAAATGAATTGTTATCCATGATGGATGGGTTCTCTGGGTATAACCAGGTGAAAGTGAAAGAGGAAGAATAATACAAAATAGCTTTCACTATGCCATGGGGTACGTATGTTTATGCAAGAATGCCATTTGGGCTTACGAATGCAGGAGCTACTTTTTAGAGGGCCATGGACGTTGCCTTTGAGGAATTCATTGATATTATCATGGTAATATATCAGGATGACACCACAACTTATTCCAAGAAAGTAGAAGATCATTGCAGACATCTAGATAAAATCTTTAAAAGAGCTCTCGAATATGGAATATCCTTAAACCCAAAGAAATGTCATTTTGGGGTAACTGAGGGTAAACTCCTTGGTCATATAGTTTCCAAGGAAGGAGTCAAAATAGATCCTAAGAGAATTGAAGCAATTGATAGGGTTCAGATCCCTAAAAATGTTAAGGGAATACAATCTTTCCTTGGGCAAATCAACTTTGTAAGACGGTTTGTCCCAAACTTCTCAGAAATCATAAAACCTATTGCAAAGATTTTAAAGAAAGGTGCGGTTATAAACTGGTCAAATGAGGCTTTACAAGCATTTTCCAATATCAAGAAAGCAATCAGGGAAGCTCCAGTCTTGAAATCTCTTGATTTCTCTAAAACATTTCAGTTGTTTTCCTTCGCTTCATTTCACACCATAGCAGCAGTCTTGTTACAAAAAAATGACGAAGGATATGAGCAACCAATAGCTTTCTTTAGTAAAACTCTCCAACTTTCTGAGCTAAGTTATGACATAAATGAAAAACAAGCCTATGCATTGGTTAAGTCAGTAAAATCATTCAGACCTTATCTGGTTGGGGCCAAAATCATGGCTTATGTACCGAATGCAGCAACTAAGGATATCTTAAGGAAATTAGAGGTTACAGGAAAAAGATGTTGATGGATAAATCAGATTCAAGAGTTTGACATTGAGATTCAAATCACCAAGTTAATTAGAGGACAAGTGTTGGCTAAGCTTATGGCAGAAACAAATTTAGATGCAGCACAATTCAACCAAGTAGATTTAGAAGAAGCTAAGATGAGTATCGAGCATTGTCCATGGTATACAGATATAGTATATTTTCTAAAACACATGAAATGTCAAGAAAGTTTAAATGATAATCAAAAAATAACTATAAAGTTACAAGCATCAAGATATGTGTTGATTCAAGGAGATCTATATTGGAAAAATAATTATGGTATTCTCCTACTTTGTCTAGACACCTATCAAGCCAAGTCAGTGATTAAAGATTTACACAATGGGGTGTGCGGTGGCCATTTTTTGGCTAAGACAATATCTCACAAGATATTGAAAGCTGGGTATTACTGGCCTCATGTGTTTAGGGATTGCCATGATTATGTTAGAAAGTGTGAGTGCTGTCAGAAATTTTTTGGAAAATTGAAATACAATGGTGCTTTACCCCTTATTCCGTTACAGACTGAGGAACCTTTCAAAATGTGGGGAATAGATTTTATCAGGGAAATTGTAGATGCTTCAAGTGGAGGTCACAGATGGATATTAGTTGCAACCAATTATTTTACAAAATGGGTTGAAGCTATACCTACAAGACAGGCGACAAGCAAAGTGGTTATTAAGTTTCTGACAGATAATATAGTTACCAGATTTGGGGTACCTTGTAAAATTATTTGTGACAATGGTATGTGCTTCAGATCTAAAGAATTTTCAGAATTTTGTGAGAAATATGGCATAAATCTATCTTATTCATCTCCGTATCATCCTCAAGGGAATGGTCAGGCAGAATCGAGCAATAAGAACATACTAAAGATTATTAGAAGAATGTTGAGTAACAATAAAAGAGCTTGGGACTCTAAATTGAATCTAGCTTTATGGGCAAATAGAGTAACAGTGAAGAGATCAACAGGTTTTGCTCCTTATGAGTTGGTTTATGGAAAACAAGCAAGGTTACCATTGAATAATCTCTTGCCAGTATACAAATTTATTCAAGAAGAAGAGCTTGAGGACGTAAACTTTATGGAAGACCGATTAAGACAATTATTAGAATTAGATGAAATGAGAAGAATTGCACAAGAAAAGAATATTCATCAACAAAAATAGATTAAGACCTTGCATGATAAAAGAGCATCAGATAGACCTTTCAGAGAAGGTGATTGGGTATTGAAATGGAATGCAAAAGACCAAGACAAAGGAAAACATGGTAAGTTTGAGGCATTGTGGTTAGGACCTTACATGGTGGTTTCAAAAGCAGGGAAAAATTCTTATTATTTGTAGGACACTGATGAAGTAATTCAGGAGTTCCCTACCCATGGTCAATATTTGAAACCATTTTTCTCTTAAAACAGGAATTATTCCTTAACTTGTATATAATCTTTTTATTTTCTTTTAAATCATTATGTTTTCTTACTATGGTCTGCTTTTCCGGAGACATCTGGGATCTCGCTACATCCGGATATGAATGCACGTCCCCAATAAGAGCCACTGTTGATACCAAGAATTTCAGTTCCTAATAAACAAGACGACAGGGAAGTATACTATATATTTTTCATACTTCATAAATTTCCTTTGATTAAAAATAAAATAAATGAAAATGCATCTTATGTTTGTCATTTATTAAGTTAATTAATGCATAGTCATTTGAAATAAGTAATAGTTTATTTTATTTTTTTTTAAAACAATGAATGAAAATAAAATAGCTAGAGCAAAAAGGCGGTGATTGGGAGTTGAACACTAGACCTCTCAAGCCGACCTTTTTTCCTACCTATCTACCCTTCTACTCCCTAACCAGTTAGTCTATTTGTTTTCTTCGAGAGGAATAGGAGGAGATGTTTATTTATCTTTGTTTCTATGTGCAGGTGAAGAATTATTACAACTCTTACACAGGGAGTAATTCCTCCTTTAATCATTCTTCCTTCTGTAATAATGTGAATTTTATTTATTTTTATATTATTTATTCTTAATGTTAAAAAGGAAAATGAATGGAGAGAGGGAGTAGAACCCTCGACCTCTCGACCTATCCTTTATCCTACCTAAACTACCTAACCTACCCTAACCAATTGCTCTATGTTAATCCTTGAAAATGTTGGTAGGAATAAAGATATTAATATTAATTTTTTTTTGGATTTCCTTTTAATAATTTAGAAATAAAACTATTAAGAAGATTAATATAGTATTTCTCTTAAATTCATATGTTTCAAGAGGCTTGTTTATGTTGCGATATTATTATGATTATCAATACTATTATTTTTTATTTTAATTTGTAACTTACTCCTAAAAACCCTAAATTGATGAATATGATAAGGTAAATGAAAAAAGATTACTATGATTAGGGTTATGAAATATTTTTATTTTTAACTTCGGTTTCCCTATGCCTAATTGTAATCATATTATTTTACCTTGTAATTTTATTATAAATTATAAAATTTTAATTTGTTGAGTAAAATAGCTTAAGTGATTATTCTTTACCATTAAAATTTATTTATAGATAATCATTAATTGATTTATCACTTTTATGTTATTTTTTAGGGTAAATGCCTCTTTTTAAGGGTGAATTGTGAATCTTTTATACCCTAACGCTCTTAAAATATTTCTATGTTGTTGATTTTATTGCATATGTTTGTGAATAGAAATATTTTTTAAATAAATGTAAATGCATTATGGCTTATTTAAAAAGTAAAATTATAAACACAATGTCATAACCTTATTTAATGTTTATTTCTTAAAAATGTTATGATAATTAATGTGAGTATCAAATGATTAATATTTAATTTTTATTTATAAGCCATTTCATTTATCAAATACATTTGTAAATTATGGCGTGAATCCATTTCAATTAATTATTAATTAATAAATAAATGATAACGGTCTTTTTCAAAAGCCTAATATATAATTAATATGTTATTTTGATTTTAGGTTTTATTAAAGGATTATCTAATGTCATAATTTTTGTGCAGGGATTAAGCGATGGATTATTATGCATAAATACCTAAGATGATTACTTATCAACTTTTTAAATGGAAATATTTCCCTAAAAAAACTATTGTAATAGTTTATTGCATAAATTTTAGGGTTAATTGGAGAGTAGGTTTCTGTGAACAGAGATGACTTTTCACAGATAACCCTTTGGAAACATATTAATATAGAAACATTTGTAAACAAGGGGGCATCACAACATACGGAATTTACAATTACATTCTAAAATATTTGAGAACCTGGTTAATGCTCTTGCTCTGGATTTGGATGAAAATTATTGCATCAAGTTTGTAGATCAAGTGGTTTTTGAAGTTTATTTGCTGAGTTCACTGGTAACATCTGTTCCTTTGTGTTATTTTGGGTTTGATGCTTTGTATAAAGTATATTTTCTTTCTTAGAGATCATTATATTACAATTATAAATAGGAATTGTAGAGCTATGTTAGATTAATTTTCCATTGTGTATGGCTAAGCATGCCTTTTGAATAATATAGAATTCAATTGGTCTGTCCTCTAGAAATTAAAGTCTTTCTGAATAGTTGTCTTTCTATTTCTGTTGTTAATTGATCAATCTCTAAAGTGATAGATTTATTTGAATTCGTCTCCAAAGTTATATTTTTAATTCAAGATATCATTTTGTCGTTAATAGATAAACTAAATAAACTTTGACAATAATCTTCAATTAAAGTAATCACACATAACTTTCATTTCTGACCAAGAGTAGGCACTGGTCTTTATTTTAAGTATAGTTAATTTTTATTATCCTTTTATCATAGCAATTCTTTAGATTATTCTATTTATCCATTTAGGAAAATGCATTAATTTTAGGTTTACCACCCTTGGTTCGATTGAACCAAAATTGTAGAGGCACCTGTTATAGTGCCTATCAGTTGGCGTCAAAATGGCCAGCGTTTTCGAGCCCCAACAGACACAATATCGAAAAGGTGTCGAGATTTTAGAAAATCAGACATGTGTGGTCTCCAAATAGTATAATTGGAACTAGTGAGTTTAAATTTCAGCATTGACATAGACATGATGAAACAAAATTAAAATTGAAATTGAATAGAAAGATATTTTTTTAAAAAAATTTAAAATTTCCTTAAACCCTAAATGCTAAACCCTAAACCCTAAACCCTAAACCCTAAACCCTAAACCCTAAACCCTAAACCCTAAAACCCTAAAACCCTAAAACCCTAAACCCTAAACCCTAAACCCTAAGATGATTACTTATCAACTTTTTAAATGGAAATATTTCCCTAAAAAAACTATTGTAATAGTTTATTGCATAAATTTTAGGGTTAATTGGAGAGTAGGTTTCTATGAACAGAGATGACTTTTCACAGATAACCCTTTGGAAACATATTAATATAGAAATATTTGTAAACAAGGGGGCATCACAACATACGGAATTTACAATTACATTCTAAAATATTTGAGAACCTGGTTAATGCTCTTGCTCTGGATTTGGATGAAAATTATTGCATCAAGTTTGTAGATCAAGTGGTTTTTGAAGTTTATTTGCTGAGTTCACTGGTAACATCTGTTCCTTTGTGTTATTTTGGGTTTGATGCTTTGTATAAAGTATATTTTCTTTCTTAGAGATCATTATATTACAATTATAAATAGGAATTGTAGAGCTATGTTAGATTAATTTTCCATTGTGTATGGCTAAGCATGCCTTTTGAATAATATAGAATTCAATTGGTCTGTCCTCTAGAAATTAAAGTCTTTCTGAATAGTTGTCTTCCTATTTCTGTTGTTAATTGATCAATCTCTAAAGTGATAGATTTATTTGAATTCATCTCCAAAGTTATATTTTTAATTCAAGATATCATTTTGTCGTTAATAGATAAAACTGAATGAACTTTGACAATAATCTTCAATTAAAGTAATCACACATAACTTTCATTTCTGACCAAGAGTAGGCACTGGTCTTTATTTTAAGTATACTTAATTTTTATTATCCTTTTATCATAGAAATTCTTTAGATTATTCTATTTATCCATTTAGGAAAATGCATTAATTTTAGGTTTACCAGCCTTGGTTTGATTGAACCAAAATTGCAGAGGCACGTGTTATAGTGCCTATCAGTTGGCGCCAAAACGGCCAGTGTTTTCGAGCCCCAACAGACACAATATCGAAAAGGTGTCGAGATTTTAGAAAATCAGACATGTGTGGTCTCCAAACAGTATAATTGGAACTAGTGAGTTTAAATTTCAGCATTGACATAGACATGATGAAACAAAATTAAAATTGAAATTGAATAGAAAGATATTTTTAAAAAAAAATTTAAAATTTCCTTAAATGCTTAAAAACAAGAAAATAGAAGTGGAAAAATAATAAGATAAGAGGGAAATATCTAATAAATAGATAATATGAACAATGTTTAACAATTAAATTTGATTTGTTTGAACAAAAAGTTAGAAACAAAAAAAAATTAAACTTAAATACTATTATAAGATTGATAAATTTGAATAAAAGAATTATTTTTAAGGCTAAGGTAAAAAAAATGACGATAGAGTAAAGAATTTTGAACAAATGAATAAGAATGAACTGAGATAATGATAATGTAATTAGATAAAGGACCACAGATAAAAAAGAGTCAAAGATAGAGATAAATGATCAAACTATATTTAGATAAACCTGCAGAAAAAAGTAAGATATCAGAAAATATTCCTGCAAGGACATAGTTAGAATTGATTTAAGTTGAAATGAAGAAAAAAGGCTAAAAAATTAAACTCTGCCAAAAAAAGCTAAAAAAGAAGAATGCTAAATGAAAATGCCTGCAACCACCAGAGAGAAATTAGAGAAGAACAAAGACATCAAATATCCAATCAAAAAGAGAATAAACTTATCATCTAGACATTAAAAGTTCTATAATTATGTAATTATTATTGCAAAATAGCTTGATACCAAAACAAAAAGGACCTAAATTAAACACAAAAAAAATTACAAAAAACTCCAACTCACGAATATTAGAACAAACAAACAACATAGGCACAAAAAAAACTAATATTAGAAACTAAATTAGAAAGATGAACTAATATTAGAAACTAAATTAGAAGGATAAACTAAAATTCAAAAAAAATGCATGCAAAAGAAGAAAAAAAAATGCATAAAAGGAAATCTAGCTCTAAAACAGAAAGGCGTTCCACATATGAGCTAAAACAATCAACAATGAGATATGCAACTCTATGGGTGCATATGATATAACTTACTAACTTAATAATCTGATTGTAGAGACTGCCGATCACACACCTCGAGCCACAAAAAACAAAGCTGTAACAAAAAGCTATGGTGATCTTGACTACAAAAAATGAAATGTTAAAGGCAGATAATTCAAATCAAAAGAGAAGGCTCATTGAGCTTGAGGAGGAAATTAAGAAGATATTAGGCCAACAAAAACTACAACAAAGAATTCAACACCATGCAAAAATCAAGGAGGAGAATAATGAACTCAGGGCTCAAAATAAGGATATCTCTGCAAAACTACAATGTACAGAGCTTCTTCTAGCACAAGTGAGTGATGAACTTGCTCGATAACGAATAGCTGATGGAAAGTCACCGTATATAAGTATTGAAAGGATAGTAATAATGGAAGAGGTGGTCGACTTTGAAAGGGAAGTGAAAGAAACTATTTTGACAGATATAAAGCCCAAACAAGAGAATATTATCAATTGAGCATAATGATTGAGAAAGGCAGGAGCCGCAAGGAAGAGGTTGAGACGAGGGAGTACACTGATAATCTACACAAGGTTAATATTAATCAATGCATGCTAAGAAAAATAGCGCATGCAAAGAAAAGGAGCCAAAGGACCAATGAAAAGATGTTTTCCTCTATAGAATTTTAGTGGAAAAGATTCACACAACGAAATAAATAAATACTTATCCAACAATACAAATTAAAGAATCTTGATGAAAATCTCTAGTTTGAACAAGCAACAAATTCATCCAAGGAAATAATGGAAAGCATGTCATGAAAATTATGTTGAGTGAAATTCACCTTGCGCATGTAAAACTTGTGGAGGTGAGAGATTGCATAGCCTTTGTGCACCACCGATGGTGTCTGTCGTTGTGTTCTAGATAATATTATGTCCACAAAATCCTTACTAAGGGCACCACCATGCAAGGGTAGTTCAATCCTACGTGAAGGCACCACCATGCTTCCACTTTATCAGAAAGTAGCTACCACTTCAACATACCCCAATGAGAATTAATAGAACATTGATTGGTTCTCAGAGCTATTCTCCTTCAGTCATTGAGAGTTGATAGGCACTAGAGCCAAAAGTAGTAGTGATTACAAAGGGACCCAGCCAGTTGGGTTCAAACTTCCCCTTGCACTCTCTATGTGATTGATTTTAGGATTCTCTCTCAAGACTAGATCGCCAACCTAAAATTTTCTGTGTCTGACTTTCTTGTTGTAGCCTCTAGACATTCTCTTCTGATGTACTCTGAGATGATCATACACTACTTGTCTGCACTCATCTAGTAGTTCAAGTTCTTGCAACCTAGACACTATGTAGTCATCATCAGTTACTAGACCATGCATTCTGATTCTTAGTGATTGGATTTCAACCTCAATAGGCAGTACCACTTTAGACCCATAAACTAAAGTGAATGGTGTAGCCCTAGTGGGCGTTCTGATACTTGTTTTGTAGGCCTAGAGAGCTGTATTACTCATGAGATGCCAATCTCTTAATATTTTATTAACTGTACGGTGCAAGATTTTCAATAGATTCTTGTTAGAAGCCTCTGCTTGTCCATTCCCTTGAGGACAATAGATAGATGGCCAATGTTGTGTAATCTTGAATTTGGCACATAGATCATCTAAATCCTTGTTTTTGAATTGTCCACCATTATCTGTGATTATGGAATGAGGTATCCCATATCTGCATATGATATAGTTCAATATGAACATAGATATTTGTTTTCCCATTTCTTGTGTCAAAGGGACTGCTTCTACCCATTTTGTAAAATAATCTATAGCTGTGATTATATGGGTATGTCCATTGGAAGAATGATGATGTATAGCCCCTATAAGATCAAATGCCCATTGGTGAAAAGGCCATTGTGTAGTAAAGGGAATTAGATCCCTCCCTGGAGCATGAATTAAGTTTCCATGAACTTGGCATTTTTGACAATTCTTAGCAAACTTGATAGACTCTTTTTCCATTTCAGGCCAATAGTACCCATCCCTAATATGTTTTCGAGCTAGTGTTAAACCGTTTGAGTGTGACCCACAAATACCATCATGGACTTCCTCTAATGCACGTTGAGACTCTTCTCGTTCTAAACATCTAAGTATTGTACCATCTAGACCTTGTTTGTATAGATCGTGACCAATGATGACATATCGGGAGGCATTACAAATAAGATATCTCTTTTCATGATAGTTGAAGGTATCGAGAATGATTTGGTCTTGGAGATAAGAAAATAGGTTTTTGTATCTGGATGAATCATTACCAACAACAGTGCAGATCATGCAAGTTTTGGGGGAATCATATGCAAGATAAGATAGTGCTTCCACCAGGAACTCGTAGCATAGCTCATGTTCAAGCTATTGTAATAAAGTAGATAATGTTGCCATTACATCGACAGCCTTGTTCTCTATTCTAGGTATTTTCTCAAATGTGATAGATAGGAAATACTTCTTTAGATCATCTACCATTCTCTTGTAAGGAATGATCTTTTCATCTTTAGTTTGGTACACATCATTGACTTGATGGATAACAAGTTGAGAATCTCCATGAATGTGTAGCTCTATCACTCTCCACTCAATTGCTAGTTTCATGCCATTCAAAAGGGCTTCATATTCTGCAATATTGTTTGTGCAAGGAAACTTTAATCTGAATGCTTTTGGGATTGAGTATCTTTAAGGAGTTATGAACAATATGCCTACTCCTGATTCATTCTATGTATAGGAGCCATCAAAGAATAACTCCCATTCTCTAGAAGAAAGATTCATGATAGAGGAATTTGTAAATTCCATTTGCATTGGTGTATCATCAATCATAGGTGCATCTACTAATTGATCAGTAATAACCTATCCTTTAATAGCTTTTCTTTCCACATATTCAATGTTGAATTCACTTAAGAGCATGACCCATTTAGCTAATCTACCTGTGAGGGAAGCTTTGCTTAGTAGGTATTTGAGTAGATCAATCTTAGCTACCAATTGTGTGGTATGAGCTAATAGGTAGTGTCTCAGTTTCTATGATGCAAAGATCACAGTTAGAAAATCTTTCTCAATCATTGAATAGTTCTTCTCATATGCAACCAATGTTCTACTAATATAGTATATAGCTCTTTCCTTTTTGTTCTCATCATATTGTGCTAGCAGTGCCCCCAGTGATGTATCTTTTGTGGAGACATATAAGATCAAAGGCTTCCCTAGAATGGGAGGCATCAAGATAGGAGGATTTGATAGATACTTCTCGATATGATTAAATTTGTTCTCACATTCTTCATTCCATGCAAAGGTCACACCTTTATGTAATGTTTTTGTAAAAGGTTGTGATATGTTTGCTAGCTGTGATATGAATCTTCTGATAGATTGAACTCTTCCTTGCAATGTCCTCATTTGACTAATATTCTTTGGAGGTTGCATTTCCATGATAGCCTTTACTTTAGCTGGATCAACTTCAATGCCCTTCTTTGAGACTATGTATCCTAAGAGCTTTCCAGAAGTGACACCAAAAGTACACTTCTTAGGATTTAGTCTAAGACTAAATTTTTCCATTCTATCTAGTATCTTGCTCAAGTCATTTAGATGTTTAGCTCTAATCATAGATTTTTCTAAAGTATCATCAAAATAATCCTCCATAGTCATATGCATCATGTCATGAAAAATAGAAGTCATGGCTCTTTGATATGTAGCACCAGCATTTTTAAGCCCAAATGGCATGACATTCCAACAGAAGGTGCCCCATGCACATGTAAAAGCAATTTTCTCTTGATCCTTTGGAGCAATTTTTATTTTATTATACCCAAAAAAACCATCCATTAAAGAATACATCTCAAAGCCCGCAGTCATGTCCACTATCATATCAATGTTAGGTAATGGAAAATCATCCTTAGCGCATGCTCTATTTACATCTCTAAAATCTGTGCACACTCTGATTGATTTATCTGGTTTTGAAATAGGTACAATATTAGAGATCCAATCTACATAGTCAATAACTTGGATGAGTCTGGCTTTCAAGAGCTTCTCTAATTCAGCTTTTACCAAGAGTGCAACATGAGGATGCATCTTTCTCAATTTTTGCTTGACAGGTTTGACATTTGGAGCTATAGATAAATGATGCATTATAAGATTAGGATCCAACCCTGGCATATCTAAATATTTCCATGCAAATTTGATCTTCTTTTCTATTAGGAATGTAGTAAATTTTTGCTTCTCTTCTTTTGATAAAGATTGTGCCACATGGATCAACTATGGTTCTTCTATTGTTCCCAAGTTGATGGATTGAGTGGGCTTAATTACAACTGGAGATCTATCCTATAAATGACTTGGAAGGACATCAAATGTCTCATCCTTAGGTGCCTCAGAGAGGTTTTCACCTTTGGATACGTCTTTTATTTTTACTTTTGTAGGTTCTGAGACTGCCACAAAGTGGTTTTCACCCTCAAAACTCCTTTTCTTTTTATTTTTATTCTTTTTTTTTTGACTAAGATACTTGATGTCCAACTCCGTCATGCTAATGCTCAGTTCACTAATGGAAGTACTCATAGGCTCAACTACACTGAGGTAGTGAGCAAGTGCATAGTCATTCGGGAAGGTATAAATACCATGGTTCGGATTTGTCGAGGTTTGATCAATAAGGTCTAGATATTGGATAGTCAAAGTGGGGAAAGATTGGGAGATAGTGTTTATGGATATGGATCTGTCATCATTGGTCCTAACCTGATGCTTGAGTTCAAAGGTGATATTACAACTTAAGACATTCAATTCATGAATAGGCTCAATGTTATTGTGGGAATCCAATTTAGCCATAGGTGGATCAGACTCGATAGGTTCATCATTTCACTCTAGACTTCCATTGGGTTCAGGTGCATATTGGTGAATAACATCAACATGTTTCTCTATAATAAGCTCATCTTCTTCTGGGATGGCTCCCCATTCATAGTCATTAGATTCTTCATCTATACCTCTAGGAAATCTAAGAACATGAGTAAAGTTAGGATGAATACCCCAAGAAGGGTTACCCTCAAATTCTGATTTGAATTCATACTCATGGGAATCTATCTCAGAATCACTACCACCTTCCTCTTCTTGATTTTTTTTGAGATTAGTTGGTTCTTGTGTGGCAACTATCTCTTTATTGATAGTAGGTTCTTGTGTTTCTACTACATTAATTCTTTTGATTGGATTATCTTTATCATCAAGAAGGTCTTTGATTTCTTTAGGCAAATGTTCATAAGGGATAAGTTCAGAGCTATCTCAATCACTATCTAATGATTCAGTTTCTTCCTTCTTAAGAAGAGGTTCTCCTGGTGCGATCTACTCTATGACATGGGAACAATTACCTTTGAGGTGGAAGGGTTTCTTTTTAAAGCCTAAGCCAACTATATCCTTGTTTGCCCTACTAGTATGCGAAATAGGTGTTATAAGACCTTCTCCTCTAACTCCTAGAGGTCCTTTACCTGAATATCCCATTTTAGCTATTAATTTATCTCCTAGGCCATATGCCTTAGAAGGGATTTTGGATACTGTAGAGTCACTAGTTTGAACAACTTGAGATTCAGGTTCATCTTTGTATAGCCATGCAAGCACAGCTTCATCCATTTCAAATTCTTGCTTGGAGACTTGTTTAGCTACAAAATTCTTTTTATATGCCTCAAGAGGTTCTTTAGAGTCTAGTTTGGATTATTTCAAAGATTGTCCATAAGACTTAGGTGAGATAGGGAGAGATGTCAAAGATAAGACTGGCTCTATAGTGTATTCTCCCATACCATTTTCTTTGATATTGACCTCTTTTGCAAGATCTTCCATTTTAGATGCGGATGCTTCTTTGGTTGGCTCAATGGAAGATTCCCTATTATTAGGCACAAGTTTATCTACACTTTCCTTCAATGTATTGCAAGTGGTGGATATGTCTGCTGGAATAGTGACTTATACTCCTTCATAAGGAAATTTTAAGCATTGGTGGAATGTAGAAGGAATGACCTTCATCTCATGTATCCATGGTCTCCCTAGAAGGATGTTGTAAGCCAAAGGTAGATCAAGAACTTAACATATAGTATCTCTAATAACTGGACCTGCTCTGATAGGTAAGAAAATGGTGCCTTTAGAAGATCTTTCTTGTTCATCATAGGCTTTTATAGTGATTTTCTTTCTAGGATCAATAGCCAATTCTGAAAATCCCAATTGTGTGACCAAGCCATAAGAACAAATATTTAGACCAATCCCTCCATCTATCAACACACGTTTGACTCTACAGTTCTGGATCAAGATTTCTATATGCAAGGGCTAGTTATGTCAGTGACTCAAGGAGTTGTCATCTTCCTCTAAAAAGTAGATATATTGTAGAGATGTAAGATGTCCAACCATAGTTTGGAACCTGTCTAAATCAAGGTCATCAGGAACATTGGATCTGAGCAAAGCTTTGTCTAGAATAGCTTTATGAGCTGGAGATATCCGAAGCAACTCAAACATGGAGATTTTTGCATTAGTGTGTTGGAGTTGTTGAACAATGCTATAAGATGTTGGCCTGGTATCTTTAGGATTGGAAGACTTAGAAACAACCTTCTATTTGGAAGTGGAAGAAAGGTTGAAGGGCATCTTAGGGACATTTGATGAATCTGGGATTTGTCCTTTTAGATGTGCCTGAGCTTGCAATTGAGTCACTGCATTAGGTGGAGTATGATCTCTATCTCTTCGCACAATTGTGATGACATTGCAATGCTTAGAGAGACAAGGTTCAACCATATTGATAACAACATTATTTCCAGGGTAAGCATAATTGACCTTTGCCCCCATATTAGGCTAAGAAGATGAGACTTCTTGACCATGTTTCAAAAATGGTTCTATGAATGTTGTATGATCATTATTTCTCTTATGATTGTCAATGGTGATATCTCCCTTATCAATCAGATCTTGAATAGTATGCTTCAAGTGTGAGCAGTGATTAGTTTTGTGACCTTTACCTTGATGGAAATCATAGAATCCATTCTCTCTGCACCATTTTGGTTTAGGATCTAGATTAGATTGTTGGATTTCAGGCAAAGAAATGATGTTATTAGCCAATAGAGTTCTCATAGCTGATTCTAAAGATTCTCCAAGAGGAGTGAACATTCATTTATTATTAGTGGACCACTTTTTATACTTTGGCTTCTTCTGAGATGATTCAGACACCTTTTGCTTTGAGGCTTTGATGGCTTGGGTGCCAATAGTTAGATTGAAAGCTAGTGCCTTTGATGGGGCATGGATAGTATCAACAACACCATCTGTGACAATGCCTTTATTCTTGTTCTAGTTTTTGTTCTTGTCTTTAGAACTGGATCTTGATTGTTACTTGTCCTTTTGAAGTGTGATTTCTCCTTTTTTCACAAGTACTTTTTTGATTTTGATCACATTGTCTACCATTTTATCAAAAGATGTATGATCTTGCATTTGTAGAGGTAGTTGATTTATGGGATAAGATTATTGATGAAGATTTCCAGTTTCTCAGTTTCTAGAATAGACCTAGCATATAGAGAGAATTTCTTCCTCCATCTTTTGAGAAATGTCAAGAATGGTTCACCTAGATATTGCTTGAGATTACAGATATCAATCATGGTGACTAGATGTTGAATGTTGTAGGAGTATTTTTGATAGTAGAAGGCAATCTAGAGAACCAATGAATGGCTGCTCCTCCCAGAGATCGAGGAAAGAGATGCATCAGATAGGTTGGTTCATGCATGAACTCCATAGATTATGTACAAAATTCTCTAACATGATCTTGAGGATCAAAGTGTCCATCATACTTATCATATTTTGTCATCTCCACTCTTTTCAGGAATGGTGGCATGTACAAGTCTTTGTCAAATGGAAAAGGACATAGGGCCTCCATGGAGAACTCCTTGGGTTCCTTTTCTTTCTCAAGGTTATTAAGTTTGACTTGCATGGCATGTATCTATTTCATCATAGTTGTAAATGGAGTTTCTTCCTCATGCGTAATGATATCTTCAACATTAAAGTTGGGAGGAAGTTTAGCTCCTTGATGAGCTAATTGCAAAAAGTATGATTCTCTATCTTCTTTCAAGAAATGCTTAATCATTCATTTGAAGTTATCATGATTTTGATATTGAGCAATTTCTTCAAGTGTGGGTTCTTGGTCTACACCATGTTGAGATTGAGCTCTTTGAGAGTCAAAGTTAGTCCCTTCTTGAGACATGGTGGGAGTTCTACCTGGGATAGATTGAGGAGGAGTTTGTTGATTACCTCCATGAGTTGATGAAGGAGGAATGTACCTAGATTTTAATCAAAAATTGCCAAGACCATCGTCTTTGTAAAGACAAGAATTGTAAAGTTGCTCAAGAGTTGGGTGAAACAAAAGAATATGATGAAGACAACTGAAGAAAGATCTGATTCAAGAAGATCAAATGACGCAACCTTGTCAAGTTTTGATTAATTAAAGCTAAGATTAGATGTAGATGAAGGAGGTTGTGCCCTGGATGTATGGGTAGATTCCCAAAAGATAGCAGACACGAGTTCACCACACTTAGTCATTCTGATGACTGATTAAAGATTGATAGCTATGACAAGGTTTTGACACAAGATGAAAAAGACTCAAATCGATTAAACAACAAGCTAAACCGGATTTAAAAGGCCACTTTAGGAAAATGATTGGATTCGTTATAGGCTCTGATCTACTTCCAACATAATGATTTGTTTGACAGATTCCAAGATGTGTTTCTCAACTCTAGACATGCAATTTCAGACAATGTGCAACAGGAAAATAGGCATATAGACCCCAAACAAAAATTAGATCTAACAGAAAGTTGACCAACTAACAGTAATAAGCTCTTTGTTTTGTAAATTTCAAGACAGGTTCACATGAGAGAATTCTATTTCACATGAGGAAGTACCAGGCTATGCATGAGAATGTGTTGTCTCATGCGAAAGAATACTCAGAAAGCTGAAATCTCACACGATAAAAGGACACAGTTTGATAGTTTTGGCATAGATTTCAAGACATAGATTTTGAGACACAACACTGGCTGTTCTCTGACATAATATTTAGTTCTCACACCAGAAAAGGATTTTTGCTCTGATTTTGCAATTGTTGAGTGTTTCAGTATCAGATTGTTTACAAAATTGTCTGTCTAGATTTGAAGATTATATCGGATTGATTCATTCTTAGTAACCAGATAGATAAAAAGGCACACAAAATAGCAAGCAAGTGATTCCAAGCATGTCTAAAAAAAATGAACAGGGGACAAGGAAACCCTACACATGAACAATCAAGTGACTGAATGTGCTAATCCGTAAGAGTGCTAATTGTGTATGTTCCAAAAAGTTTTGCAAAGATGCACATATTCCTAGAAAATGAAAATTTGTCCTCACTAGGGTTTTTAGTAATGGTTTGACTCTGCAACTTTTATGATCCAAGAGGGTGAACTCCAATCCAAGCACACCGGGGTTTTGACATAATTTGAGAACTTAATCTTCAGTATCTACTAGGGAGATCTGACAGCCCAACAAGAGACCACACCTATGGAGATTTCTTCCAATGGGACATTTATATAGTGGTTGTCACTACCACGGAGAAAATGGCTATTACCGCTTGAGGTTCCATCAACATAGTTGACCCAATTAAGGGAATGTCCACTACGGTTAACCCTCTCTAAAGGTGACTCACAAGATATACCACATGGGGACTAGATCAGATTCAAGGATCTGGGTTTCTAGTACTATCCAAAAAGGAAGTAGAGCATAATCCCCTAGTCTCTTCACTTCACCAAAACAAAGAAGATAGATAAATCCAACATGCTAAGACTAAGATTATCTCACAAAAATCTATGACATCAACCCCTTATGATCTATCAACCTCTCCAGAGAGAGAATTCATCGATCAAAAGTTGAAGACACACGAATCTAGTAGAGCATGAGACTCCCTCATTATCCTCCCTACCTACAAGGGTTCCTTCATTGAGAAGAGTTTCACTGGAAACTCACTCTCTCAAGAACCATGAATAGTGTTCATAGGGCCTAATTACTATGTGTAACAAAGATGCTGAAAAGAATATCTATGTTCATTTTTATAGCCTAAAATGAAGTATGTGATATGAAAGAGATAAGAGTCACACAAGCTTGACATGTGAGAGTTTATTTTAATCCAAATCAAAATATTATCAGCTTGAGAAGAATACCTTAGGTCCAATGCTATGCAATCTAGAATTTAGCACACATCTAAAAGTACAAAATCAAGACAAATCAATAGCAAACTATAAGCGTTAAAAATCAATAATCTGAAAGTATGGATTTGCAAATTTTGTCTCTGTAGCAAAATCTCGCACGAGTCAAGATGTGGTTCCACATGAGGAAATAGGGTCTCGTGTGACGAAGGATGAAATATCATGCAAGGAAGTATAGTCTTACGTGAAAAAAGATGAAGACTCCCATGAGGAAGTGCTAAAACTAGCAAAACTTCACGTGGCATGATGAAAAATCTCACGCGAGAATCTATGTAGAGATGTATGAAAGTACATATAGAAAATTAAAAATTGTAGTATACCAGAACCCTTGAAACCCTTAGCCTCAAAAGATAGAAAATTGGTAGAAATGAAGGGAAACCCATTTCAGGGCCCCACGGTGGGCACCATAAATGTGTGTGTCAATTTTGTACCTATCTGTAGACACAACACTTCAGTAAAACATTAGAGGTTAGCAAAAATTAAAATCATGCAATAATTGAAAACTAAACTAACTAGGTGATTTACTACCTTCTAATAGATGTGAGTATGTCTTCTCAGATTGGACCGAGATCAGTGACCTTGATGACACCTAAATGAAGGATTTGAATGCAAAATCTAGATATGGAATGAATGCAATTAATCTATTTTTTTGGTTTTTCTATGCAATTATGATAATGAAAACTTGATATGAATCTATGCTAATATGGAAATTGATATGCTAAAATGATCTAACCATAATATTCTAAATGATATGGATACTATGCAAAAACAATGAAAATCTCACAACTCGTATTCTCAAGATTGATTCTTCAGTCTCCAATTCAGCAGTGTGAGTGTGCAATTCATGGATAGCTGGATTAATGAAGAGCTAAAGCCTTAATTTATAGAAATCTAGGGCTTTGGAGGTGCATGAAAAAAAGCCATAAATCACTCAAATAACTTAGGTTGATTTTTTAGTTATTTTCAAATAAAGGATAATTAACTCACAAAAACATGCAAAAGCAGAGTTTAACTCAAAATAAAATTTAGATTTAATTGATAATTGATAGTTGTCTGATTTTTTGATTGTGCATGATTTATTTATGAATTAATTTAATAATAGAGTGATTTATTTCCAACTCAACTGATTTTAAAATTAAAATAATTGATTTATAGGTTAATCAATTATTTTTCAAACTTTTATTCAAAAACAATATTATTAAAAATTGACAACTTGCTTTAATTAATTAAATAAGAATTTAATCAATTATTCATAGGATTTTGGATTTATTGTCAAAATTAAATAATACAATTTATGAATAAATATAATTAACTTCAATTAAATAATTAAGTGGCAGAATTAAATCTAATTAATTAAATATTTAGAATATTCAATTAATCAAACTTTAGGATAAATAGGATTTATCACCAAATAATCATTAAATTAAAGATAATTATGATAATTAGGAATATTACTAGGAATATTCCCCGATGCAAAATTTGAGATAATCAATTAGGATTCGATGATGTTTAGATGTGCCTTAGGTTAGGACTTCGATGTCAATTTTATTTGATGTGTCGATATAGGAGGTTAATGAACTTATAGCCCATTTTTGGGGTATTACACATGTTAAGTGCCTTGATCGGATCTTTGCATTTATTTGGCTTTTCCCCCTATTTTGCTTGCCTCTGCACTCATTTTCCACTTCATATCTGCATTTCCTGGCAATCTAGGCTAGGGTCTTAAGGTTTTTGACCTCAAGGTCAAAGTCAACCTTGAGGATCAAACTAGGTCAAGGTTGATCTTGACGTTGACCTAGGGAAGAGTTGACCTCATCCCTAACCCCGAGTCCAGATTTAAAATTCTCATGATTTTCGAGTGTCAGGTTTCGGGGATATTTATTTTCCCACCTCTGGGTCAGCCATTTCGGGTTTCAAAATGGTAAATCCTTAAATTGCATTTAATCCATGGATATTTCTAAAGTTTAGGACCTAATTGGGATTTAATTCTCCAAGATGGCCCCTCTAGAAGATTGTGCCCTAGTTCACTATAAAAAGAGGCCTTCCTCTCTCATTTTCACATCCATTATTCACATCCACTCTCAAGTGCAATCAAGCAAGAAAGAAGGAGAAGGAAAGCAAGCAAGCATTCATTCATCTTCAAGAAAGCCTTCAAGCATTCATCAAGGAGATCCATTGTTAGCCATTGAAGGATTCAATCTCTTTGGAGCCCCCTTGAAGATCCATTCTTCTACATTCATCCAAGCCTCATATGCAAAGATATATTCAAGATTGGTGTTGATAATCAAATGTCATTGATTTGAGACAGCCTACATTCATTCTACATCCATTGAGGCATTCCTACTTGTGGATTTGAGGATTTAAATCCTCTACAAGGACTTCAACATAAGCGAGGTGAATTGTTTCATTTACTTTGTTTATGCATACTACATTTCAATTCAATTTCAAGGTTAATTCCTAAATTGGGGTTTAACTAAGGCAAACCCCCCATATAAACAAA
This sequence comes from Chamaecyparis obtusa, assembly GCA_027943335.1. Lineage (NCBI taxonomy): Eukaryota > Viridiplantae > Streptophyta > Pinopsida > Cupressales > Cupressaceae > Chamaecyparis > Chamaecyparis obtusa. The sequence goes on from BSBK01000978.1 coordinate 205,393, forward strand.
AACCCCCTTTTTCTTGCAGGTATAGGTGTAGAATTTTAGATCTAAGATCGGATTTGGATACCCTTTTTAGTGAACTTTCGAGATCTATGAACAAAGTCAGAATCGACCTTCAAATAAAGAATGTAGCCTTTGACCTTTTATGAGGGTCAAAGACTACCTGTCATCGGAAAGACAAATGATTTCTTGGTTTTCTTCATCTCGGCATTTCAAGTTTGAAATAGGTTGTAGAATTGCCTGAAAGTAAACATAGACATCAGAAATTGGCATTTTCCAGATTTGCCCTATTTTGAGGTTAGTACTTGTATTTCAATTATTTCAGATTTCAAGCATAATTCTCCATAGGGAAATATAGGATTTCTCTCTCTGTTTCATATTCTCCATAGATTGATTCGATTGTGCATTAACCTTTTGGTTGATCAAATTGGATCTCTCCTTTGGGAATTTGGATTTAGGAGTGGATCTCATATTTCCCCCATACATTACATTAAATAGAGGTGATTCCATTTTACCTCTTCATTTTGGTGAACCCGACATACTTACTCTCCTCTCTTTTGTGGAATTGGATGCCCTATTATGTTTTGTGGTGTTATATTTCCTTTTATCTTGTTAGTATTAGATTTTTCTTTTATGTTAGATCTTGCATGCTAATTAGATTTCAAAAATACAAAATATTCATGCTTTATGTGTTCTTAGTTTAGTTCATTTGCAGTGCATTGGTTTATGAGCTATACTACTACTAGTCCTACTTATAACATTATGGTTAGAAGAAGTCGTAGACTCATGGGTACCATTGATCCTGAATCTTCCTCTCCTTTCCTTAGGGTCCCAGATGATAATTTTAATCTTCATGATTCCAATCCTACAATGGAGCAAAACTCTTCTCACTCATCTCATGATGAGGATGACGCTTTAAGAGTTCCTCCTAAACAAGTTCGAAAACTTTCAACTGAACTTGATAAAATGGGTAATTGTCTTATTCAAGAGAACCATAATCAAGATTCTATTCAAGCTATAGAGGCTCTTAAGAAAGTTCTTTGTGATAGTGATCAAGGTGTTAACCTCTTGCGCGGTATTACTCACCTCGTGCATTTAAATGTTAAACCTTTAACTCAAGAAGCTCAAGATTTAGGGTTCATGCCTCCTATCACTAGTGTTGAACCTCCTTCTAATCCTTTACCTAGTATTCCTACCTATACTCCTTCTTTGGTGGCTATCATGGTTCCCTTTGTTCCTATGAGTGTTCCTCCTATGTCCCTTCCTACATCACAACCTTCATATCATAATGTTCATTTTACTTATTCCAATTTTCTTCCAATTGTAGTTCCTAGTGTTCCTCCAGTTGTGTCTTCTATTCCTATAGCTTCTTACACTTTACCTAGTGTTTCTAATGTTGCTACTCCTCCTATTTCCTCTAATGATTCAACAATCATCAGTTAGGCTCAAAATGTGTCATCCTTACAACAACAACTTGCTTCCTTAACTCAAAAAAAGTTTAGTATCCCTACATGTGACATAGGAAGTCCTTTTTCCTTGGATATTATTCATACTCCTATTCCTCAGCAAGTCGATATGCCTCATTTTGAGAATTATAACAAAAAAGGAGATCTCGTTTATCATGTTAAAACATTCCAAATCCTTTGTAGTGATTACGCTCATGACCATAGGATTTTAGCCAAACTATTTGCTAGAAACTTCCATGACAAGGCCTTATAATGGTATTGTTCCTTGCCTCCTTATTCTATTGATTCCTTACCAAAACTTTATAATGCCTTTATTCAAAAATTTCAAAATAACATTGGCCAGCAAGTGTCTTTGACTGATTTAATGCATTGTAAACAAAGTGCTAAAGAAAAATTAACTGAATTTATTAGTAGATTTAAGCATTTTCATGCTCAAATTTCCTATCCTGTTCCTAATATTGATATTCAATGTATGTTTATTTTAAATTTGCAAAAGGATATTAGAGATAAGATTTTGCTTACTGAATTTACCTCTTTTCAACAAATTTGTGCAACGCTTCATCGTTATCAATTACAAGTGAGTAAATTTGAGAGAAACCCTCCAATGGCTCCTATTCCAATTGATAAGAGTGATGTTTCTCCTAATCC